>LZPO01044524.1:31503-56676 GCA_001675575.1 Neotoma lepida | reverse complement strand
TAGATTTCTCCTATTTATTCCCTCTGCCTGGCAGCCCCGCCTGTCCCTCTCTCTTGCCTAGCTATTGACCGTTCAGCTCTTTATTAGACCAATTAGGCATTTTAGACAGTAACACAGCTTTATAGAGTTAAACAAATGCAGCATAAAAGAATGCAACACATCTTTGCATCATTAAACAAATATTCCACAGCATAAACAAATATAACACATCTTAAACTAATATTCTATAACACCTAGGGTTTCTCCCTTGATGAACTAAAAATCAATTTATTTGAACCTTAAATACATCTGTTAGGTCACTTTGCCTTAGTCNTATTCTATTGCATTGAAGCAAGTCACAGGTTTTGCNCACACTTGAGAGTGAAGGACTCTGTATCTGAGTGNTTCATTGAGGGGTCACTTTAAGGTATGTGACTCACACTTTCACTTTCTCATTGTTTTCTGAATGTCCAACCTCACACTTGGAGAGGCGCTGGTGTTCNTTAGTGTGGACTGGAAATGTAGATGGTGAACGGCTGAATTGGGGGAAGANCAGATTAGAGAACAGGGTACCAACCATTTCCTCAGGGTCNCTGTCCTGGCTTCACTCCTCCACTGCGTTCTCNNGTGCAGGGTTTGCATTGTCTCAAGGTATTTTCTTGTTACGGTNGTAGTGTGACCCTGTTGCCTTATAATAAATCAACATAATGATATCATTCTTCAGGGTTTGTCAAAGCCACCAGAAATGATTGGCAAATCCATCCCGGGGGGCCTCAGACTTGTAGTTTGTGAAATAACTTTCAGGCTACAAAAGTTAGGAATTATCTGATACTTATTCAATTGCAAATTTATTACAATTCAGAACATTCAGTGCTGTTTTCAAAAATGTATTCTGGAAATCATGTACAATTTGTGTTCATTCTGAGAATGCAAAGATAATTCTGTATTACAGAGTTTATGCATGTTATTTATCATATTAAATAATGTAGAGAAAAAGCCATGAGATCATTGCCAGAGGTGCCAAAGAGACATTTGAAAAAATACTGTCGCCCTTCCCTCCCTCCTTCCAGCCTAGACTACATAGTGATTTCAAAGCCAGCCTGGACAACTTAGTGAAATCCTGTCCCAAAATACAAAGCTATAAAGGGACTGAGTATAGAGCTCAATTATTGAGCACTTTCTCCTTTTCCCCTTCTTTCCTTCCTTCCTTCCTTTCTTTTTTGTGGTTTGCTTTTGAGACAGTCTTACTTTGTTGCCCAAGCTGGCCTAGAATTCATTCCATAACCCAGAATGGCTTCAAACTTGTGGCAGTCCTCCTGCCTCTGCCAAGTATTGGAATTAGAGGTGTGAACTACCATACTGTACTGGATTACCCAGTTTTGATTTAAAAAAAAAAAGAATGTGCAGATAAGTGTGTGATGTTAATGGCTGTCACCTTAATATCAGTTATATACGTCACAGCCCTAAGCCACTGTCATTGTTATACAGATAATGCTAGAGACATTCCTACCTGTTTTCTAATTTCCTTTCTGTTGCTATGATGAAACACTGTGACCAAAAGAAACTCGGGGAGGAAAGAGTTTATTTGGCCTACTCTTCCCNGGTCAGTCTACCATTGAGAGAAGCAGGGGATGAACTCAACCAGGAACTCAAGCAGACTGAGTATATAGCTCAGGTGATGAGCACTTGCCTAGCTTGTGTGAGGCCTTAGGTTCAATTTCCCCCATGGAAAAAACAAACAAACAAAACAAACCCNAAAAAAAAACAATTGAATGTTATAATTAAAGAAAAGAAACCTTTCCAGTAGCAACAACAAAGGTAATGTGGATATAAAATATCTAAAAATTATGTGAGGAGATGAACATTTCTAAAAACCACAAAAGTAGACTTCAGCAGATCTGCATCACTGTCAGAGAATCAACGTCATAACTATGCCAGTTTTTCTTATGCAGATTTACATATTTGAAACTTCTTGTAGTAGTAATTTTTCATCAGGACTGCCAGCCTGCAAATAATGACATGGAGACATTATTAATTATGAAAGTTTGCCCTTTAGCTTAGGCTTGCCCCCAACTAGCTCTTATAACTCAAATTAACCTGTTTCTAGTAATCTGTGTTCTGCCACGTGACTCAGTTACCTCTGCTCTGTACCATACATCTGACTTCTTCAGACTCTCACTGGCATCTCCTCCTCTCTTCTTTCCAGAGTTCTTTCTCTCCTTCCCCAGAAGTTCTACCTATTCTCTCCTGCCTAGCTATTGGCCATTCAGCTCTTTATTAAACCAAGCACAGTGACACTTTGCTTTGTTTACACTTTGTTGCACAGTGTAAACAAATATTCTGTAACAACTTCTAATAATAAAAATTCTATCAGGTTCGTTCTCTCTCTCTCTCTCTCTCTCTCTCTCTCTCTCTCCATGCCTTTCTTCTTTCCTTCCTTCTTCCCTTCCTCCCTTCCTTCCCCTCGGGGAAAGAGTTAGTAAAAGTTGATTTTTAAGGTCTGTAAGGGAAAACAAGCACAAAGAGCGAAGAAAACTGTAAAAGAATAAACTGTGGTCTTTATAACTACAAGTTACTAGGCCTGGAAAAGCAGATAAACTAGGGAGCAGATCCGTGAGTCCAGAAACAAATGACTTAGAAAAATAGTTTAGTCCCATTCATAAACCAGTAACAACAAAGACAGATTCAAACTGCAATGAGATAGCATGTTTCACTGATCAGTATAAATTTCCAATCTTGTAGTAAGGATATGGGCAGAATAGGCCTTTTAACANACTGCTGGTAGGAATAAAAATTGTCCCTGTAAAGAAAAACATTGCGATACTAGCACTTGTATAATCAAGCAATTCCACATCTAGGGACATATCCCAGAGGTAAATTGACAAAAACATAAAAAGATATATTCATAAAATTATTCTTGTGGCTATTTTTGTAATAGCAAAATATTGGAATTAGCATAGATATTCGTCAGTAAGAAAGTTCTGTACAAGAGACTTCTAAAAAAGAAAGCATATAGATGGTATCTGATAATGTAATATGATTTCCAAGATACAATATTCTGAGAACAAGATATTCCCTGAAAAGCACTGACTATTGCTGTGTGTGAGATGTATAGCACATGTTCTGTAAGAGCACTGCAGTCATGTATATAATAAGGAAAATAACTACCACAATCTACATATTTTGTGAAAAAAAAAAGACTTTAAATACACTTTAATATCCTTTTCTATAAATTTTAGTTTATTATTGTACATTTGTGTAATGCATGTGCGGTAAGTGTGCCACCGTGTGAATGTGATGGAGGTCAGAGGGCACCTTTGTGGAAACAATTCTCTCCTGCCACTTTCACGTGGCTTTCGGGATTCAGACTCATGTCACTGGGCTTGCAAGTAAACACCTTTGCCTTCTGAGCATCTTGGTGGCCCCTTGATGTCCTTTTGACTTGAGAATTGTCAACAGTTTTAGCAAACTTTGAAAGGTAGAAAGCATATTGGCGTGTCCTTCATTAATGCTGCAAGAAGAAAAGGGTGACCTTTACTTCTTCAGTTTTAATGTTTGTTATTAATCTATGTATAGTTTAAAATTATCTGCTGCTAGGTGCAGTCTACGTGAAGGCTACTTTGTTCTTTTGCTTAATTAGTCCTTTGAAAACATGATTTCATCTGCCATTCGACATTTCAGGGTAACTTGCATTCAGTGCAGTATAGCAATTAGAAACCCACTTTGAGATTCTCTATCACACACACTCAGGGTGGTTTTCTGTTTTTAGGTAAAGAATTAAAAATAGATTCCTTTGCTTTTTACTTCCTCTGTGAGCTTTACTTCTAGCCAACGTGCAACTCCTGAAATTGGCACTGAGCAGGTGTCCCAGGGTCAGGGACTTGCTTCTGATCAGTGCTCAGGTGTGAGAAGTGCCCCACATTGCTGTTACTGCACACTGCCAAGGTCCTCTTGGGTCACTTCTGTTCAAATACCCCCAAGCTGCTTCATTTCTTTTAGTAGTCCAGGCCTTGTACACATTTGAAAGTCATGTCTTTTCTGTAGAGAAAGATGCCTTGGAAGAACTAGAAAGCTATTCCCATGACATATCTCAGACTGGTTAAAAGCACTAGAAGTGGAACCTGCCTCAAATTTTACATTTAGTATGTGACCTGGAGCAAATCACTTAGCCTCTCCATGTCTCAATTTTTCCACCTTTAAAGTAGAAATGGTTATATCTACCGTGTAATTTGTTGTGTGCCATTCAAGTGGGTGGTCATTTATACAGTCTTAAACCTGCAGCACCGTCATTGCTAACGGCCTGCTCACCTACAGAAGAAGGCTGTGTGGCAAAGCTTAACAGCAGCCCCTTCCATATCTGTGTTCCCTTACTACTGGGGTGTGCTCTTTTTCATGTTAACTGGTTCCATTGAGCTCATTGTCAAATGGAGGGGAAACAAGAGAGAAGCCACTACTTGGTTACAGGGGGCTGGTTCCTCCAACTCTCATTATCTTTTTGATAAATTTGTCTCCTGATGTTTAATACACCCAGTTGGAATTTATTCCGACCTCTTCTTTTAAAGCTATGTNTATTTGGGGGAGCTTTTTCTTCCATTTGTTGATTGTGTTGTCTCTTAGCATTTTTAGATTTCCTTTTTATTATATTGATGGTTTGATGGCATGATTATTAGTTTCTCATTCATGAAAACGAAGGAAAGATATTTTATTAAGATAACAAAGCCGGGTGGTGGTGGCGCACACCTTTAATCCCAGCACTCAGGAGGCAGAGGCAGGCGGATCTCTATGAGTTCGAGGCCAGCCTGGGCTACCGAGGGAGTTCCAGGAAAGGCGCCAAAGCTACACAGAGAAACCCTGTCTCGAAAAACCAAAAATAAAAAAAATTAAAAAAAAAAAAAGATAACAAGTTAGGGTCTGAAGAGATGGCTCAGTGGTGAAGAGCACTTGTTGCTATTGCAGAGGACAGGGTCCACATGGTGGCTTATAACCATCCATATCTCCAGTTCTAGGGGATCCAATGCCNTCTTCAAACTCCATGGGCACCAAGCACAAATGTGGGTATACATACATGCATTTAGGGAAAAGTAAATAAAACTAAAAGACAACTTTTTAAAAAAGATAACAAATTGAAGTGGGGCATAGTCATGCCTGTAATCCCACAATTTAGGAGGTGGAGACTGGGGGGCGGGGAGGGGGTCCTGGTCAGGGTCATTCTTAGCTATATTCTCAGTTCCAGGCCAGCCTCGGCTACTTGATACCCTGACTTAAACACACAAAGATAATAAATTATATATTAAGATCTAAAAGTGCTGAATATTCCTAAATAAATTCTTCCTCACCTGTATGTAANCATAAAATAAAATGCTNCATTGCCTTCTGTTTACTAGAGGTTCTTTTTTGAGAGTCACAAANTTGGGGCTGTTTGACTCTTACTTTGAAGGGTTCATTGCCATATAAATAAAGGATATCCTGTATTCCAATTATTCTCNGTTAGCAATTGAAGTTTTTATTGCGTGTGTATTTTGTGTATGTTTATGTGTGATATATGTATGTGTCTGTTTGTAACTTTGTGTATGTAAAGGCACGTGAACACTTCTACACGTGCTTATGGGGGTCAGAAAGCAACCTTCTGTGTTGGTCCTTGCCTTCTACCTTGTTTGAAGTTGGGTGTCTTTGTTGTTCGCCCCTGCATATCACAGACTAGCTGGCCCACAAGCTTCTGTCAATTCTCCTATCTCTACCCCCATCTTGTCTCAGGGTCACTGGGATTACAGATGTGCTCTACTGCATCCTGCTCTGTGTGGCTTCTGAAGATCTGAACACAATCCTCACACTTGCATCCTCTTCACCCACTGAACCATCTCCCCGAATGTGGTATCTATTCAATACGTAATTAGACAGATTCTAAGTGCATACTAGGTTCAGACCTCGATGCCAGGCCTTGGAAGTAGAGTGAGTGTGACTGGACTTGANCCTAGGAGACCTAACTGTGGCGAGAAGCTGCAAGCTCTTTGGAAGCTTGAGCCTTGGCTTTGTGTCACTAACCGCTTCTTAGCCCGCTCTAACAAACCACAAGCTGGTTTAGCCTCTCTGAGTTTTTTCCCATCTATAAAAGGAGAAAGTTGGGTCAGTGATCCCCATGGTCCTGCCTTCATCTGAGATACTATGGCCCCAACATTTGCTTCAGGTTACTTTGAACTATTGTGAGGATGAAATTGCAAAGTTTTTATGAAATCACTTTAAAAACTATTAAGTGTTATATAAACAAAAATTTTATTCTTTACTAATTTGATGTTCTATGCTGATATTTTTGTTCCAAAGTTTTTATGAAATCACTTTAAAAGCTATTAAGTGCTGTATAAACAAAAATAGTATTCTTTACTAATTTGATGTTATATGCTGATATTTTTGTTGCAAAAAGCAGACACATGAAGTGTTACAACTATGTCCCAGATGCTTAAGGAAAGGGNCAACCTCCTCATGACTGTGGGGGTTCCATATCATCTGTCACTGTCCCCATTACTGAGTAAGAAACACCCACTGTCCTGTACATTGATTTAGACCCCGGGGTCCAGAAGTTTAGTATAGTTATACGTGAACCACATCCCCAGATGGGATCACTGGGAGATACTAGGTTTATGAAATTCAAGATTAATAGTAATCATCCATGACTATGAATTGGTTGTTTAAATACAACTACATGTCTACATGTACCTTACAGCACTGTTAGGGGTGGAATGTCTTTGTCTTCTTTTGTCCATTAAAAGGTTTTGAGTGAGGCTAGAGAGATGGCTNGTTAGTTAAGAGGACTTGCTGTTCCTGTAGAGCTCCTACCACCTCTAACTGCAGGTCCGGGGAGTCCAGAGCCCTCTTCTGTCCTCTGTGAGCACCACACATGCATGTGCTACATGCACACATGCAGGCAGTCATACGCATAGTTTTGATTTTGGTTCTTTTAGTAGACAGACATATAAACTTGTCCTTTAGATATACATTAATTTAAATTTTTTTTCTCTATATTTATAGATTATAAAAACCCTTAATAATGAGAAGGAAGCATTCACTAAATAAACCAGTTTGAAAGGTTGCCTCAAGAATCATGTGGTTTTGAGGGGCTTTGTTCTTTTCTTTTCTTTTCTTTTCTTTTTTTTTCTTTTCCTTTTTTCTTGAGTCAGGGTCTCACTGTGTAGACCAGGCTGGTCTTGAACTCATAGAGATCCACTTGCCTCTGCTTCCCAAGTGCTGGAATCAAAGGTGTGCACTACCACACACAGCCTAAGAATTGTGTTTTAATTATTGCTAGATATGTGTTCTCAGATTTAATTACTTAAACGCTGAAGTTTTTAATAAGTATGATTGTTCTTCACAAGTTTTCATAATGTGTATGCCTTTTAAAAGATGTAAAGATTTCTGTATTTGTATTTTTTAAGTGTGTGAGTGTTTGCCTACATATGTGTATGTGTGTGTTCCACATGCATGCCTGGTGCCCAAGGAGGCCAGAAGAGAGCGTTAGATTCCCTAGAGTTGTCTTTAGAGTTGTCTTTAGAGGCTTGTGAGCCACCATATGGATGCTGTGAACTGGTGCTGGTCTTTTGCAAGAGTACAAAGTGCTCTTAACCTTCGAGTCATCTTTTCAGACCCCTGAATTTTTTTATTTGTATGTATCTAGTGTGTCTGTGTGTATGTACACATCCATGTGAGTGCCCAGGGAGGCCAGAAGAGGACATCAGAGCCCAAGCCCCCAGGAGCTGAAACTATAGGCACTTGTGAGTTTCTAGTATAGGTGCTGGGAACTGAACTCAGTTCTACTCATTCTGCATGGGTACCAAGTACTCTCAATTGCTGAACCATCCCACCAACCCCAGTACATTGTTTACCTTATTTATAGTTACTGTTAGATTATTTAATTTACTATGGAAATACGGTGATCTTTCCCTAAAAGCTGTGTCTGAAATTAAACTTCAGTTTATTTTCATTGCAAAGTTACTTGCAGCACAGAGTAAATGTTGCTCATTTAACGTTGTTAAAAAGGCTTTGGAATTAATTTTATGTTTGTAGTATGATTATAGATTTATGTTCAGCTTTTGAAGAATGAAACTATTACTCTGTTTTATCGGTAAATTCATGCTTAATGAGTCATTCCTTGTCATTTATGAAAGGAAAATAGCGTTCCATTGTGAAAGCTAGAATTGAGTTAGTCAACCAGAAGCGAGCCTCTGACTGTTTCCAGATGCTTGCTCTTCCTTTCCCTGCAGGGTCTGGATGCAGCTCTCGGTCTTACCTCAGCCAGGAATTTGCTAAGCTTGCCTTTTCCTCCATATCCTTTCATTATGGCTAGATAGATCCATGCTGAAATCCGTTTTATGATTCCCCATTATGATAGTTAATCAGAAAAATATGGACAGAAACTCCTGAGCTAAACACAATTTAAAAGGCAAAACTGGAGTCGCTACAGGCTTCTTTTACAGTCTGTGGACTTTGAAAATGACCTTGGTTCTGAATTCATTTCCTCCTGTGAGTGAGCAAACACTGTTTTCCCCAGCTGTTTGCTGTCCTTCCACAGCTCCTACACCTGACACTGANACCACTCCACATCATTGTTAGGAAAGCTATGTGGTGTGTCCATGGGCTGCAGTGGGTGCTTGCTGTGACTGGTAGCCATTCCAGTTTTCTTAGAAGAAAAGGAAACCGGTCAGTAAAGGTGACNGTTGACCCTTTAAGTATGTGAAGCCCTTTCTGACTTACCCTTTCTTTTTCGTGAGAAATGAAGATGGAGGAAAGAAAAAAGTATAGAATAATCATACATCAGTCACTCTTATTTCTTTGCTCCCACTCGAGTCTTCATGTATCTTAATAGTATGGATGATTAATAGTAGGTGAATTAATTAATAGCCAATATTCTTAACTGTCCAACTCCTGATTCTTCCTCTAGTTGGTTTTCTTTCCAACCTTCTCCAACCTAACCATTACTCCTGAAAATGTGTGCTAGAAGGCCTGGAGCAATATTGTATTGTTTTAAATAATGGCCTTCTGTTTGTATTTTCTTCCTCCGTTGTGATGTATAATCTACTGGAGATGCCTTTCCTATTGCCATGTTGTTTCATTTACTGAGCTTTTACTGTCTGCACTAGTGTGTTTTCTCTGTTAATAATTCCATATATTCTAAAAGGTTTAGTAATTTTCCATGACCTAAAGTGTACTCCTTGAATTAATTTTATTCAGTGGATTTAGCTGTAAATTCTGTTTCATACATATTTATATACCAAACACTGAAATGCTGGGGATACAAACATAAGTCCTAATCCATAAAGTGCTTTTTAGTATATAGAGAGGAAAGCAACTTGATGATTTTGCAATATAATAATCCCATAGATACCATTGATATTTTTTCCGTCTTTTTCTGAGACAGCCTTTGTAGGTGTCACAGTCTGGCCCGAGGCTCATGAGTGCTGGGATTACAGGCATGTGCCACCATGCCCCACATCATTCCTGTTTTTATAGGAGCGAAGAGTAGACATCTCATAGTTCAGAGGACAGTTCATGATCAGCAAACATACCCCAAAGGAAGTCAGACTTGAGTTTTAAAGAAATAACAGAAGCCGAACAAAAGGCCCACTTAAGAACATTCTAGTCAGGGATTGTAGTATTAGCCAGAGCATGACAGAAAGGAATGGCACAAGGTGAAGCACATCATGTTTGCAGAGCTTAAATGTGAAGCGGGGATTGAGAGGAGGTAAGGTAGAGGAATCAGAGACCTCCCTCCTCCCCAAAACACAGTACCATGTTAAAGAACTTAAATTTCATCCCTTAGGAAGTGGGGAGCTTCTGACTCAGCATTTAGTAGGGAACATAGGATCCAGCACTAATTTTTTGTGGGTTAGCCTCATTGCTCTTTAGAAAATAGCTGTTATGTATAGATGCATGACAGATCCCGCAGAAACCTAGTAGCTAACATGCATTATTATCTTCTAGTCTCTGTAGCTCAGGAGGCTGTGGGCATGGCTAACTGGGAGGTCTCACAAGTCAGCAATCAACTTCAGTCATTGCAGGGTCAGCTGAGGGAGAGGCCACTTCCAGCCTCCCTCAAGCAGTTGTGGACAGTCTTCTGTTGTTTGGGGCTAGTGGACTGGATTCAAGTTCCTCTCCAGAGGTGTCTCTTCTCTTGACCCATGGGCCTCTTGGGAAAAGAGCTCACTATATGGCGGCCGGTAGCAAGTGTGAGTGGAAGCAGAAGCTAGGTCAGAGGCCCAAGTGTTGAAGCTAATCAGGAANTTTTTTTCTCTATATTTATAGATTATAAAAACCCTTAATAATGAGAAGGAAGCATTCACTAAATAAACCAGTTTGAAAGGTTGCCTCAAGAATCATGTGGTTTTGAGGGGCTTTGTTCTTTTCTTTTCTTTTCTTTTCTTTTTTTTTCTTTTCCTTTTTTCTTGAGTCAGGGTCTCACTGTGTAGACCAGGCTGGTCTTGAACTCATAGAGATCCACTTGCCTCTGCTTCCCAAGTGCTGGAATCAAAGGTGTGCACTACCACACACAGCCTAAGAATTGTGTTTTAATTATTGCTAGATATGTGTTCTCAGATTTAATTACTTAAACGCTGAAGTTTTTAATAAGTATGATTGTTCTTCACAAGTTTTCATAATGTGTATGCCTTTTAAAAGATGTAAAGATTTCTGTATTTGTATTTTTTAAGTGTGTGAGTGTTTGCCTACATATGTGTATGTGTGTGTTCCACATGCATGCCTGGTGCCCAAGGAGGCCAGAAGAGAGCGTTAGATTCCCTAGAGTTGTCTTTAGAGTTGTCTTTAGAGGCTTGTGAGCCACCATATGGATGCTGTGAACTGGTGCTGGTCTTTTGCAAGAGTACAAAGTGCTCTTAACCTTCGAGTCATCTTTTCAGACCCCTGAATTTTTTTATTTGTATGTATCTAGTGTGTCTGTGTGTATGTACACATCCATGTGAGTGCCCAGGGAGGCCAGAAGAGGACATCAGAGCCCAAGCCCCCAGGAGCTGAAACTATAGGCACTTGTGAGTTTCTAGTATAGGTGCTGGGAACTGAACTCAGTTCTACTCATTCTGCATGGGTACCAAGTACTCTCAATTGCTGAACCATCCCACCAACCCCAGTACATTGTTTACCTTATTTATAGTTACTGTTAGATTATTTAATTTACTATGGAAATACGGTGATCTTTCCCTAAAAGCTGTGTCTGAAATTAAACTTCAGTTTATTTTCATTGCAAAGTTACTTGCAGCACAGAGTAAATGTTGCTCATTTAACGTTGTTAAAAAGGCTTTGGAATTAATTTTATGTTTGTAGTATGATTATAGATTTATGTTCAGCTTTTGAAGAATGAAACTATTACTCTGTTTTATCGGTAAATTCATGCTTAATGAGTCATTCCTTGTCATTTATGAAAGGAAAATAGCGTTCCATTGTGAAAGCTAGAATTGAGTTAGTCAACCAGAAGCGAGCCTCTGACTGTTTCCAGATGCTTGCTCTTCCTTTCCCTGCAGGGTCTGGATGCAGCTCTCGGTCTTACCTCAGCCAGGAATTTGCTAAGCTTGCCTTTTCCTCCATATCCTTTCATTATGGCTAGATAGATCCATGCTGAAATCCGTTTTATGATTCCCCATTATGATAGTTAATCAGAAAAATATGGACAGAAACTCCTGAGCTAAACACAATTTAAAAGGCAAAACTGGAGTCGCTACAGGCTTCTTTTACAGTCTGTGGACTTTGAAAATGACCTTGGTTCTGAATTCATTTCCTCCTGTGAGTGAGCAAACACTGTTTTCCCCAGCTGTTTGCTGTCCTTCCACAGCTCCTACACCTGACACTGANACCACTCCACATCATTGTTAGGAAAGCTATGTGGTGTGTCCATGGGCTGCAGTGGGTGCTTGCTGTGACTGGTAGCCATTCCAGTTTTCTTAGAAGAAAAGGAAACCGGTCAGTAAAGGTGACNGTTGACCCTTTAAGTATGTGAAGCCCTTTCTGACTTACCCTTTCTTTTTCGTGAGAAATGAAGATGGAGGAAAGAAAAAAGTATAGAATAATCATACATCAGTCACTCTTATTTCTTTGCTCCCACTCGAGTCTTCATGTATCTTAATAGTATGGATGATTAATAGTAGGTGAATTAATTAATAGCCAATATTCTTAACTGTCCAACTCCTGATTCTTCCTCTAGTTGGTTTTCTTTCCAACCTTCTCCAACCTAACCATTACTCCTGAAAATGTGTGCTAGAAGGCCTGGAGCAATATTGTATTGTTTTAAATAATGGCCTTCTGTTTGTATTTTCTTCCTCCGTTGTGATGTATAATCTACTGGAGATGCCTTTCCTATTGCCATGTTGTTTCATTTACTGAGCTTTTACTGTCTGCACTAGTGTGTTTTCTCTGTTAATAATTCCATATATTCTAAAAGGTTTAGTAATTTTCCATGACCTAAAGTGTACTCCTTGAATTAATTTTATTCAGTGGATTTAGCTGTAAATTCTGTTTCATACATATTTATATACCAAACACTGAAATGCTGGGGATACAAACATAAGTCCTAATCCATAAAGTGCTTTTTAGTATATAGAGAGGAAAGCAACTTGATGATTTTGCAATATAATAATCCCATAGATACCATTGATATTTTTTCCGTCTTTTTCTGAGACAGCCTTTGTAGGTGTCACAGTCTGGCCCGAGGCTCATGAGTGCTGGGATTACAGGCATGTGCCACCATGCCCCACATCATTCCTGTTTTTATAGGAGCGAAGAGTAGACATCTCATAGTTCAGAGGACAGTTCATGATCAGCAAACATACCCCAAAGGAAGTCAGACTTGAGTTTTAAAGAAATAACAGAAGCCGAACAAAAGGCCCACTTAAGAACATTCTAGTCAGGGATTGTAGTATTAGCCAGAGCATGACAGAAAGGAATGGCACAAGGTGAAGCACATCATGTTTGCAGAGCTTAAATGTGAAGCGGGGATTGAGAGGAGGTAAGGTAGAGGAATCAGAGACCTCCCTCCTCCCCAAAACACAGTACCATGTTAAAGAACTTAAATTTCATCCCTTAGGAAGTGGGGAGCTTCTGACTCAGCATTTAGTAGGGAACATAGGATCCAGCACTAATTTTTTGTGGGTTAGCCTCATTGCTCTTTAGAAAATAGCTGTTATGTATAGATGCATGACAGATCCCGCAGAAACCTAGTAGCTAACATGCATTATTATCTTCTAGTCTCTGTAGCTCAGGAGGCTGTGGGCATGGCTAACTGGGAGGTCTCACAAGTCAGCAATCAACTTCAGTCATTGCAGGGTCAGCTGAGGGAGAGGCCACTTCCAGCCTCCCTCAAGCAGTTGTGGACAGTCTTCTGTTGTTTGGGGCTAGTGGACTGGATTCAAGTTCCTCTCCAGAGGTGTCTCTTCTCTTGACCCATGGGCCTCTTGGGAAAAGAGCTCACTATATGGCGGCCGGTAGCAAGTGTGAGTGGAAGCAGAAGCTAGGTCAGAGGCCCAAGTGTTGAAGCTAATCAGGAANNTGCATTTCATCTCTTGTCGTACTCTGTCCATTAGTGGCAAGTTGTTAGGTCTCCCTCTAACCTAAACACATTTTAGGGGGTAGATCACATGGGAACATGAATCCCAAGGGTCTTGGGAGCCATCTTTGAAGCTGCCTACTAAGTGGACTGAGGGCAGTGAGATTAGATGCCAAGGAACACTTTGGAGGCTAATGTAATAATCCAGGTGAAAGATCTGGAAATCACTGTGGCTATGGAGTAGGATGAACTAGTTAAAAACTATCTTGGGGGTAGTATCAGAACATCTTATTAACTTATAGAGCATGAAGGCTATAGGGTTAAGAAGGAGTCACAGATGATATTTAATTCTTCATTCTTGTAGTTATCTTACTAAACAAATATGTTTTACTTAAGTATGACTGAAACTCCTGTCCAGGTTGAAAGTGCCATCCTCCCTTGCCTCTGTATGTTAGTAAACTGGCTTGTCCTCAACCTGGCTGTCACTGTGTGCTTCACTATAGTGTAAGATCCCAGTTATTTCTGTCTGCTTAACCTCCTTCTGTCTTTGTTCTCATTGCTCTTCTTTTTCACTCAAAAAATGATTCTATACTTAAAAGTTTGGGAACACACTTCTAATTGTTTTTCTGTGCCCTTTTCTTTAATCTGGATTCTAAAATGCCTGGTATCTGTGTATCTTTCAATTATTCAGCCAACACTTATCACGGGCATACTTGGTNACCAGCACTTTCCTAGGCCTCCTGGGGATATGATGGTGAGCAAGACAATGCCCCTGTTTCTTTGGTCTGCATTAGTAGTTGCTCTTCCTTCTCGTCTGTCAGAAATAGCAGGAATCCTTTAGGCACAGTTCTGACTATGATGGTGAGCCAGACATTGCCCATGTTCCTCTTGGTCTCCATTAGAATCTCTTCTCATGTTAGAAATGTCATGAATCCTTAAGGCACAGTTCCACTTCCACTTTGCTGTGAGGTGCTGTGAGATCACAGGTATGAATTCCTGTGGTCCCCACCTCCTGCAGCCACTTAGAAGAGAACTCTATATTTGCCATTTAGAGATTGCATAAGGTTGNAAGTGAGCAGTGGCTTCAGTTGTTAAGGGCAGTGAAGTAATTTCTGACCTCTCCCCTTGGTCTGTAGCCAGCAGTGGAGCAGAGTGTTACCCCCTGACTTACTGGAATCACCTGCAGAGCTTTGCAGACCTGTAGATGAATGGACCTTCCTTAGATATGCTGGTTCATCACGTCAAAACTAAAAGCAAAGTGAGCTCCAAGGTGAATTTGGTGACTAGCTAGGTTAGAGGGTTATTGCACCCTTACCATTGTGCTGTTCATTTTGTTTAAACATAGTCATCCAAATAACCTAAAGNGGTAACTCGAATGTTGGGTGAAGATTGGCTGTGTCTATAGTGACCTTTGCACTCCATCCCTGGAGGAGTCCTCATCCNTCTGTAGGAGTAACCAGGCTACTCTATATTTTAAATAATGAAAGTATGACTTCATACTTTCATAGGGCTGGGGGATGGCTTAGCGATTGTGAGCACTTGCTGCTCTTGCAGAGGACCAGAGTTTAGGTCCCAGATCCTGCATTGGGTGACTCACACTGACAGCCCCAGGGGATCTGACACCCTCTTCTAATCTTCTCAGACACCCACAGGCACAGGTGCATGAATATGTGCATGCAGGAATACGCGCGCGCGCACACACACACACACACACACACACACACACACACACTTTTTTGAGCTATGATTGGTAAATAAATAACCAGATTTAGAAATAGTGGATCAATCAATGGATACATTAATGGATGTATTCTCTCTAGATCCTTTATTCAATAACTTTCTGAATCTATGAAAAATTTGGAACAAAGACCAGTAGGTTATTTTTTTCCTGAAATTCTATTAAATCATATTCTGTTCTTTAAGGAAGTATATTATTACCATCTTGCAAACAGGGTATTAAAACATGGCTTAATAAGTTTTTTTTCCCCTTTAGTGTTATTCCTCTTTTAAGAGAATCTGTTGGAATATTAATGCAGAGAACTCCTCCCTCGTTGGAAAATACACTTCCCCAGTGCTATCAGAGGGTAAGATTGGCAAACTTTTGGAGTGTATGTTGTTTCCAAACTGTTAGGGTTTTCATCTTGTATAAATATGGGTGGTATGTGCATATAATTTAATCTTTCTTCCAAGACTGCATCGTGACCATGAATGTCATTCCTATAAACCCAAGTAAATTCACTAGAATGTATTAAATTTTACTAAAGAAAATGTGTCTACTGTGCTCATCTAGAAATTAAGCTATTAAAAGATATAGAATATGGTAACTGATGAAATAAATATATAAGTATATAACTGTCTTATTCACTGTTCTGTTGCTGTGAGAGACACCATGACCAAAGCAATTCTTATAAGAGAAAGCATTTAATTGGGGGCTTGCTTATAGTTTCAGAGGTTTAGTCTGTTTCATTATGTCAGGGAGCATGGCAGCAGGCAGGCAGGCATGGCGCTAGAGCAGTAGCTGAGAGCTACATCCTGATCTGCAGGCAGAGAGACAGACAGACAAAAAGACACACATACACACACTGGGCCTACTGTGGTCTTTTGAAACCTCAAAGATCTCACCTAGTGATATACCTCCTCCAATAAGGCCACACCTCCTAATCCTTCCCACACCCTGGGGACTAAGCATTCAAATATATGAGCCTATGGGAAGCATTCTCATTTACACCACCACACCAGTGTATTTTAAAATATCTATTTCTATGCGTATGCATGTGTTTCTGTATATGTATGCCACATGTGTGTGGGTACCTATTGAGGACAGAAGGAACATCAGAGCCCCTGGAGCTGGAGTTCCAGGCAGTTGTGAGCTGCCTGACTTGGGTGCTGGGAACTGAGCTCCAGTTCTCTGAAGAGCAGCAAGTGCTCTGAAGTGCTGAAAGCATCTCTCCCACTTTCTCGATGTTTTTTGTTTGTTATGTTTTATTTTGTTTTGTTTTTGTAGTATCCACTGTGTATCAGATCCTCTTCTAAAATACNAGAGACAAATGGTGAGCAAAGAAAGACACTGTGCTCTCATGGAGCTCACAGTCTAGTGGGCACAGAAATGTTAATTGATGTTAACGATAAGAAAATGTCAGTGCNGTGCACTGTGAGAAGTGAAGTGAGAATTTGGTAGATGTGGATGGCTACATCAGATTCAGCAAGGAAGCTATATCCAGGGAAACCGAAGCCCTGATGACCAGAAGTGTCCAGTCATATACAAATCATTAAGAAGAATGTTCCAGAATGCACATACACACAAAACCACTAATGGGAGGCAGCTATGACTGGAAATAATTTAGTGTATTTGGAAACTAGCAAAACGGGTTTTGTGGCTACAGCATGATAAATAAAGGGGAAAGTGATTGGCAGGTTGGAAAGGAGGCAAGGACCAGATGTTAGGAGGTCTTGGTCATGCTAAGAGGCTTAGGCTTCACTCTCAGTGGGAAGATCTGGAATGCTTTGGTGCAGCGGGAATGTAATGAGTTTTGTGCTTAACAAGATTGTCGTATGTAGAGAACATGTTTTAAAAGCTGGCTCAGACTATTGTCATTGGCAGCAAGATGGAGGCAAATACACATTTAGGGTGTGTTTTTGGAGGAGGTTTGCATTAGTGAAAGGGGAAGGGTTCTGTCTCACAACTTGGGATATGGTAATGCTGCTGTTGAGGCTGAGACTAGGTTGGGAAGTGTTTGGGAGCAGGAAGTTAATTCCCAATAAGACTCTGTTTATAATACAGTAAGATTGAAATACTCAACAGATATTTAGGGGGAATGACATATAAGTAGCACATCTGGCATCGTGGGCACTGATTAGGACTGAAAAGATTTAGAGTCAGGCCAGGAAGTAGCTCGGGTTGAGTGCTAGCCAGCATGTATAGGCCATGGGTCAGGTTCTCGGGGGTCAGGCATGAGGACAGAGGAATGTCTGAAGCATTGAGAAGGTGTGTGGTGACCTGGGAGAGGATATAGTTCTGCTCTCTTGGCTCTGTTTTCACCTCCAAATTCAGAGCACAGGTGGAAGAGCCAGAAAAGGAATTAGGGGAGTTGCGAAATCAGAAACCGGAGAATGGTCATTTCANGTTATACTTCTTAATTGCATTTCCTGTATTTTGTCTATTTTGTGTAGGTATTCAAAATTGTATTTTTAATAAAAGAAATGTTCTCTGGCCTATTAACCTTTTCAAGGAACCTTTTCTATGGAATAAATTCTATCATTTCTAAGTCTGTGTTGATTTCTGGCCTTTATTTCCTCCCCCTTTTTCTGTGGTCTACTTTGTCATACTTTCTCTTAACTCTGAAACACTTCTGATCCATGTGTGAAATTAGAACTTCCCTCTAGTTCTCTCAGATGTCTCGACAGATTTTGATACGTGTCTGTTCATTCTCTTTCCCCAGTCTGTCTCAGTGTCACCGGAACATGAATACTCTATAGGCGTTTGTCTGAGCATCCCTTTTTTTCTGATTTGCCATATAGTTGTATGTAGGTGGGAGGGCCCTGTCTTGATCCTGATGCTGACATCTGACCCTGTTTCAGGTGCAACAGTTACAAGGAGTTTACAGCTTACAAGAACAGCACTTCTGGACGCTCTGTTCTGATGTTTACGTTGGAACCTTGAAGCTCATAGTCGCCCCTGATGCTGACGCCAGGTGGATCTTAAGCCAAACACATAATATTTTTACTCAGGTATGACTTGTTACAAGCCTCTTTTAAGAGTCTTATATTTCTCTGCTAGCTTTAAAAATTCTATATTTAACATATCAAATATTGAAGCTACTAAAGGAAAAGGACAGGAAACATTTTTCTCCAATCTGAATCAACATTTGAAAGGCATTTATTTTCCTTAGCTATCTTCTCTCTTTCTTTTTATTTTGTTTTTCCAGTGCTCGTTATTGACCCAGGGCCTTCCACTTCAGTTAGTATTGTTGACTGGAGTCTAAGCATTCCTCCAAGCAGAATTACTTTCTGTGATGTATGTGTTACTGGGTACATGTTTCTCTCTCTCCCTCACATCTTCAGACATGAATATAATATGCAGTCTAGTTAAATTCAATGCATTACGGAAATTAGAGATTCTGCCTCCTGATGAGAGACACACATGCTTAGGTTCCTTATGAATGAATTACTGACAGATCTAATGTTAATTAGGATTTACATAATCCCAATCTTAGATGCAGTTAAGACTCTGCTATACTGTGTGCTGGTACCACTTGCTCAGAATTTTAACAGCTTTNTGAGAGACACAGTATATGAGTGTCTCATCTCTATAAATGTGCATCATCGTAGCTTTCATAATGAAGGCCNACGCAGTGTATNTAAATACTTCTCACTGGCTCCATGTTTGGGGACAAAAGGAGAAGGGACGTGGCAGTAACCACGGTCCCCTCCTTTACCCTGTGTCTTTTCCTAGTGCTGCTTCCATCCTGGAAGTGGGGTTTCTGGGAGCTTCTAGGACACCTGCACACCCTGCACACTCACGACTTTGTCGCTGAGTCACAGTTTTCTCTGTGAAAAGGAATGCAATTTCTTGTTTGAGAACCATGTTCACAGCAGCTGCCTGTTGGGGCTGCTGAAGCTGTAACCGCAGGAGCAAAGGGAGGCTTCCGAAGCCTTAAACCTTACATTTCATGAAATGTAAATTTTTAAATTACTCTAACTTTGGAAATGGCTGAATTTGAATGTTACTTCAGCTGCCTCTTCTGTTTAAGAAACTATATTTGGGCTTTGAATATTTAATGCCATTTTTATCAGCTAAGGTCCTGANTAGTTGATTTCATTCCTTGTAGCTACCAGGGATTCCCTTTGAGGCTTGCTGTGAAGGTAATTAAAGCTCTTCCCCACGCCACCCGAGAGAAGTAGGGGTTACATTCTGAAATAACTTTTATTTACACTTGGTGATTTTAAAGGCTTNTTTTTTTAAGATCTTTTTTTTTAGTTCTCACATACTAGAATAGAATATTTAAATAATTTATTTCCTTTTTCTGCTTATGCAGTAGTAATGTGTGTCCTTGTAGCATGAGTAAATGTCGGGGCTTGCTGTAACAAATTTCATTTCATGAAATGTAAATTTTTAAATTACTTTGTATTTTAAGTTACATCTTACTTAGAACTCTCATTTATCAAAATGAAACCCAGTTGACTGCTTTTTTGAGGGGGCTAAAATCATCGCACACAGTGAGATGTCTCAGCAGGTAAAGGACCTCACTGCCAGGCCTGATGACCTGACCCCACATGATGGGAGGAGAAAATTGACTCCCCTGCCCTCCAAAGCACTTCCACACAAAATGAGGAGATGTAAAGTAAATGAATGCATTTTTTAGATTCGCACTGATGCTTTCTCTTGTAGAAAGTGTCTATTCTTGGTTCTAAAGAAGGAGGACGTCCTGCTGAGAAGGAGGACTTCCTGCTGAGAAGGAGGACTTCCTGCTGAGTTGCCTCTGGGTGTTTGGTGTCTTTCTTTCAGCTGACCCTGAGTGAGAATGTAAGGGGTGGGCTTTAATTACAGACGTTTTTTATGAAAGCTTGTGTTAAGGTAACTTTAAACTGAAAGAAACAGAAATCAGACAGTTTTAAGTTTCTCTTTAGTAACCCGGTCTATGTCTGTGATGATTTTAGAACTATGTGGCATTGTNCTTTTTATCATTTTCTAGGGTCCCCGATTTCTCTTCAGCTGCTGAAGACATGGGCTTGTTGTACATGAGTGTGGTAGAGGAGAGGGAGCTGCTGGAAGTCACCTGGGTGCTGGTACTCCTTTGGAATAGTAGTGAGGTGTAATCCAGTGTTCAAGCTCCAAGTTTTCTTGTGCAGCAAAGTCTGCCTCAATATCCATCTGAACTAATATTCTGAAATGAATTATCAGTGGATAACTAGAGAAATGGAAACTTTGTTTTGTGTTTACTTAGAAACAGACAGAAAGTGAAACTCTGGGTTAGAAGCAATTCGGTGGTTTATGGCTTTTGTTTAAACTGACCAAGATCACTTGTTAATNGTATACGGCTTTTGTTTAAACTGACCAAGACCACTTGTTAATGGTATACTTCACAATTATAATTGCAGCCTTAATATACTCTGTTCTGTTAGAAATAATATTTGAAGAAAAAAAAGCCTTAAATATGTTCAAAGAAAGATCTAGAATAATCTTGAGGTTCATTATCCTCCTCCATTCCTTAAAGCACAAAAGACAGCCGAGCTACCACACATTCTCTCCTGGCTGAAGCCCTACTCAGTTTCCCAGCTCACCCTCCCCTCTAGGCCAGTTAAGTCCTGAGCCCCTAGCATCCTGAGCCCCTAGCATCCTGAGCCCCCAGCTTCCTGAGCCCCCAGCTTCCTGCCTTTTGTGCTCTGTCTCTGGCCTCAAAATAGAAGTGAACAGTTATATCCAGGAAGGAATCAAAAAGCCTCCTCCCAAACATAAGTCAGAGTCCCTAAATTACAGAAACCCTCTGCCTCCTCCAGCCTCCTGTGTTGATAATCCCCACTTGCTCTGACAAGCCTCTCAGGCTTGTGCTCTCTGCTTGAGTGGTGTGCACAGAAGAAAGGGACCTCTTCCCTTCTCTAACTAGGTTTCTGGTTTTCCACCCTTTCCAACTTTTTTTTTCTTTTGTAATGGGCTTTAATGTTTATTGGGTATTGATTTTGTTTGCCTGCTCTGCAGACTTTTTCTTAGCCATCTTTCTTATCTTCCTTTATCAGATGTACCTAAGATTCAGGAGGCTAAGTAGACAGCTATGGGATCTTACGTATCCCTAGGTCTGTTGTTTTTCATTAAACCATATGGTCTATGTGTCCATTGACTGATTGGTAGTAGCAGATACAATAAAGATGGTGGCAGCAATGCTGGCACTCACTGAGAGCCCACTAGGTGTCAGTTACAGTGATAGGAATTACTGTAGTCATTACCACAGGCGGTTTACAGAAAAAGAAACCAGACCTGGTTTCTTTCTTTTTCTCTTTTGTTTTGTGATGTTAAGTAAGCACTGAGCTGTATCCCCAGTTCTTGGTTCTTCTCACTGTGTCATTAAGTAGCTCAGGCTGGCCTTGAACTTGCTCTGTAGCTAGGGCAGCTTCAGAGTTGTAGACTTCCTGCCTCTGCCTCTGTTTCAAGAGCACTGGGATAACAGGTGTGTCATGCTAACCACTTATATTTTTCTTGACTTACAATTTAGTCATATTTATTTACATTTCATTAATTCTGTAGTATCCCTCATGGGAAAGATAGTTCTGAATGACTTCATTTTACATTTTTAAAAAAANTTATATATGTGGGTGTTTTGCCTGCATGTATGTCTATGTATCATGTGTGTGCCTAGTGTCAGCAGAGGCCAGAAGAGGGCATTGGATCCCTGGGACTGCAATTACAGATGGTTATGAGTCACCATGTGGGTTCTGGGAATCGAACCTGGGTCCTCTGGAAGAGCAAGCAGTGCTCTTAATCTCTGGGCCATCTCTCTAGCCCTCCTTTTGCACTTCAAAGGAATAAAGATGAACATGTTCAGTCACAAACTCAAGCAAAAATGTATCTATGNCTTTGGTCCATACAGAATGCAAGTAAAACAACAATTTCTACAGTCATATTCCTGTTTGTTTTTCTAACTCTAACTTCTTTCTTGGATCTATCCCAAGCTGGTAGCACTAGGCCAACTTTTGGGGTGGAGACAGGGCCAGTGAACTTAGAGGATTAAAATGACTAGCTATCTTTCCNATTAAAGAAGGTGCAGACTACTGGGATAGCTGTCATATCTTCCTGTNGTGAAACCCGAGATCTCTTTTTATTAGGCAGTAGGTCACTTGCCAGAAGATTCTTTGGGAATTTGATTTCTCTTTTCTTTGAAGATGATTGAAATGAACATGGGGAACTGGAGAACCAAGCTGCCCGTCCCCACTGGGACAGGCCGATGCAGCAAATGGCTTCTTTATCTTTGCTGTTGGACTGAGCTTTTGTGGAAAGCTGTTATCCCCTCAGGGACTGATATCAGTTTGAGTAATTAACTCATGATTATGCAAAGATAATTTATCTAGCCCCTTTGTTTTTCTCTTCCCTTTTCATCGCCTTGGGCTACTCATTTCTTATTACTGTCTTCCCCATGGTAAGACTGGGGTAATGGAAATGGCAGGCAATAAAAAAGGAGCCCAACTGTTTTGCCCATTTTACTTTCATTAGCAATTTTGTTTAAAAAGAAAAGATATNAAACAATATGTTTGGGCAACATTTTTACTTTTTGTTAAGATTACACATATAAGAATTTTGCAAAATAGTTTCCCAGTCATCCCAGAGCCATCTGGGTTGAGTTAATCAACCCATATACTTGCAGTAAATCAGAATAATTTATAATAACAGCCTTTGTAGCGAGTGAAATTTTTTTCTCATATATTCACACATGCTCCTGACAACAGTGCCTACTCTAGGGAAGTGGGTTTATTAACTACTTGTTAAATATTAGATGAGCATATAACACTCCTGCAGATCAGTAGCACTGATTTCATCAACACTATTTCACAATGAGGAAANCTGGGCTTAGGTTTTAATTTGTGGGTAAAGATCATACAAATGCTAAGTTCTTCCCTACAAGCCTGCTAGCCAAAGAGAACAACAAGTTCATTTTTCTTTAAGTTAAATAACAAGAGTTTTAGCTTGTCATGGGAAGGCTTTTGCGGGAAGACAAAAGGCATATTTTCTGTGCTGACAACCTAGGGTCTGTCTAGTTTTTTATTCTACTAGAGTAGGTCCTAAAGCTAGTTCACGCATTCATCAGTATTGCACAGACCCCTTCCACCTGAGTTCCAGAAAAAATAAGCTATAATAAAAATAGTAGTGTTTTGAGGTGCCCAGTGGTTACTGTTCTAAGGTCATTAATACTTCTTTATCCCCTGCTGAGAACCTCTCCTTAGAAAGTATTGGCAAGAGCCATCTTGTTTCTTTCTTTCCCTTTTTTTTCTGCTTCTATTTAAAAGTAGTTTTGCTTGAAAGAAAGAAATTAATAGGATTTTAGTNCATTCAATAATATTTATTGACCTTTTGCTGCTGTGTGTCAGATATTGTGAAGGTTCAGGGAGTCTAGAATGCAAAAGAAGAAAAATATGTTTCTCTTGGAGAGATTACATTATAGTGGAAGAACAGAAATAATAAACAGCCTGAATAAGTAATCTTTTCCATCTCAAATGACAGTGTAGGTATGTCTGGAGTGTAATGGTCAGGAGCTGACCAGACAAAGTNGCAGGAATTTGGGTGAGAGTGGAAGGAGGCTGGGGTGTCTCAAGTATCCGCCTTCTCCTAAACAGTCTTTGTTTTTCCCCTCTGGCTTTACATCTGACAACTGGTGTTTTCTTGTCCTTCCCTCTTCCTCCTCTCCAGGTCCTGGTAGACTAGAAACTCTGTGAAGACAAGGCTATTTTGTTGTGTTTTCCCCCCTTTTGTATTCCTAGGTGAGAGGCTATTGCTTGGAAAACAATAAATGCAAGAGTAAATACTTGTTGGATTAAAAAAGTAAATGCATTTTCTAAGGGTTGTGAGGACCGGCCTTACTGATATCTTCGTAGGGCTGCAGCAGGTGTATGGCTGTCATAAGGAGCAAAGTTCACAGGAGGGCTGTACAGCTGAGGGGAGTAGATAAAGGAGGAGGAGTAATCAGTGAGCTCAAATGGCAAGTCAGGAGCCACACTCCATGGCAGCATGGTGGTCATTGCAAGGACTAAGGGAGTCCGCTGTTGGATGGTTGGAGGCATAGAGGGACACTTGTCATTGTAATTACTATTCTGAGAATAAACAGAAATGTGAAAGCCAGGCAAGGGGCATTGATAAAATCTAGACAAGAGCTGTTTGTGGCTAGGGTGAGTTCAAAGTGATGGAGATGATGTAAAGTGGTCAGGTTCTGGTTTGGATAATATTTTGGACGGGAAGCCACCAAGTTTTGCAAGTAGGTTGGATGTTGGATGTGATGTGAGAAACAGAAAGATCTTTAAAAGGAGCAGTACTGAGGGTAGGTCAACTGGTTTGATGGGAAGAAAGAAAGTACAGTGGCCCTGTGTTCTTCTTAGATACCCCCAATACAATGCCAAGTTCCAAAGCAAGTGGTAGGTGCAAGCTCCAGTCTGGCCATACAAACATGGAAGTATGAGCACATACAAATGTTGACTTATAGTCTGGTATTAGAGAACAAGCATAGATACATAGATAGTCTGGACCATAGATTAGAGAACAAGCATAGATTATAAGGACTAAGCCTTTTGTCAGTGTTTATTGCTCAATTATAGAAGAAACAGTGAAGGAGACTGACAGTTTGGCAAGTGATTGACCAGTGAATATTCTCTGAAAGTGTCATAGGGAAAGTNTTTGGCACGAGGAGACTGGTAATATATATTATTCCTGATAATCAGGACTGAGAACTGGGTATGGCATGGTATGAGCAGTTTGGAAGTTGCTTGACAGTTTTAGAAAGTGGTGAGATGTAAAATCAGTGTTGAAATGCCTGCAAGAGCAAAGGAATTAGAGACGGTGACTGTGGATATGTTTGGGAATTTTGTCTGTCCACAAGGGCAGAGATTCAGACTATCCAGGCAGGAAGGGATGCTGGGTTAAGTAAAAGGCTTTTAAGGTAGAAGCAACTATAGTATGGTTGACA
>LZPO01044524.1:19986-30512 GCA_001675575.1 Neotoma lepida | reverse complement strand
GGGTTCTTGCTGATCACCTTCAGCCAATCCTATCATCACAGCCAGCCAGTGAGAAATTCAGACAGTGGGCCGCCAGTCTTCTGAATGTCTTCACTAAAGCTGCTAGAAACCACTGCTTTTATTCCCACAAGACCAATGTTGTTTTTACAAAAAGAAGTCTGTTTTCTATGTGATGTCACAGTTGTTGACGCTCTTCAGTGTAATCATACGTTTGTAAAATTGTTTGTACCTTGCAAACTTATGAACCAAACCATATTGGGTTTTCAAAGTGCCTTTGTATCCAAAAATATATTTGCCAGCATAGAAAAATACCAACAAAGGTCATATGTATGTTTTTTTAATGGCTATTCTGTAATTTGTACAAAAGAAGACTTGCTAGTAACATATACAATTGTCTTTTGTCTATTTCCAGCATAGGTTTAAGTATATTAAATTTCTTGTCTTGTGAAAAAGGACATTATTTTGCTTTATAAAAAATTCAGTGATCACATTAAGATACTTTGTAGACTATTTTCAAAAGTGCAAATACATTGGAAAAACTCCTTTAGACTAAAGACTCTCCTCNGTTACAGGTTCTCTAAACCCTTCACCTGTCTGTGGGAAATCTTCCAGTAGATCTCCTTATCATTTTTATAGATTCTGTTAGTGATGAGAAAAGCACCGCAGAGTTGGCAGAAATAACTGTGACAGTGACGTTTTACATCTTCATACTCTTTTCAGGTGCCAAGTAGTACAGGTTTTTTCCTAGTTTGCACAAATACAA
This sequence comes from Neotoma lepida, assembly GCA_001675575.1. NCBI lineage: Eukaryota > Metazoa > Chordata > Mammalia > Rodentia > Cricetidae > Neotoma > Neotoma lepida. The sequence goes on along the minus strand of LZPO01044524.1, from coordinate 29,749 downwards.
ATTACTTCCAGGAATTCTAGGACAGCGTTTTATTGAGTGTGAACTGTTATCACTATGGAGCAAATGTGGTGAAGAGAACGCTTTCTAAAATGGGTGTCTTACAAAGAGTTGATTTTCTAGGGTCTTAAGTATGTGAAAAATAAAATTTTGATGGTCATGATGATGGACCCTTTTAATCCCAACACTCAGGAGGCAGAGGCAAGCAGATCTCTTGAGTTCCAGGCCAGTTTGGTCTTCCAGGATAGACAGGGCTACATAGAGAGACCCTGTCTAAAATTATAAATAACAATTCGAGATGACAGGTGCTTAACACTCAAGTGTTCTTGGTGTTTTCTGAAGATGCTGTTTGGGTGAGCATTTTCCCGTTGTACTCTATTTATCCCTACAAATATTCCCTTTAGTTTAAATAAGTTACTATTACTGGCAAAATTTTAAAAACCTTAAAAGGCAAAAATTAAGAGTGTAGATCAGTGACAGACACTTTATCAGTAAGGTGGCAGAATTTACTGTTGATTCTTGCCTGAGTTTTTGAGTACCTTTTGTCCTACTTCTGACCTACAATTTATGAACTATTCCGTATTAGGAGAGCTCTACCAGTCTCAACTGCAGCAGAACACCACACAATGTCTGTGGTGTCCTTTTTGTAAATCAAGTGGTGATTTCAAAACCTGTTTGCTTTCTGCCAGGTAGTTCTAAAGCCAAAGCTCCCTGCAGTAGATTGTGTTTGATTGGAACAAATTCAGTAGTCTTTCAGGAGGGAACGTACAAATGGAAATGTCCCGATCCTGTACTGCTTTTTCATTTCCGTTCTGAGTAGTTGAGTCTGACAGACCCCAGGATATTCTGTGGGTTGGGGCATACTGCTGGAAATGACAGGTCTAGATGAAGGCACAGACTCGGATGTGAGCCTTTACAAGCTAATCTTGGTGACTCTATCAACATTGCACATGTGGAGTCAACTTTGCTGGTTATAAGATTTACCAAATCTGCTTTCCACTGGGCCCTTAATTCCAAGTGAAGTTTTTGTCGAAATGTGTCATTCTGTTTAACGAGACCCTCAGTGCCCCAATCTATGAATGTTGCCTTCTCCTTTAATGAGGCATAGAGTATGTTTGATGTGAACTAATTTTGCACTTTGTTCCAAGAGCTTGCTAGCTCATAACATTTAGCAGGTTGGCATTTACATTTTTGCTTAAGTAAATGTTGGCATCCCTGTATGTACAAAAAAAAAAAAGCAATGTGAGCAGAAACAGCCTTTCCCAGAAAGCAAGCTTGTCTTTTATAAAGTGTTCTTGATGCAGACATAATACTAACCAGTGGTCCCACTAAGAAATACTACCTGGTTATGGTAATAAAATTAAATCAGAATACTCCTAACATTAGGCTAATATTCATTTTTAAAATGCCAATCTAAATATAAATTTGCCAATCTATGAATAACCAAAGTCTGTTCTCTGAATAACAAACCTACTTTGTTCAGGGAAAGTTTACCTTACCAGACAAACATCCCCAACTAGGTGTATTTTCAAAATTCGTTGTATTACTTGATGAAGAACTTGACCGAAGTCCAACTTCCTCCTTTTGAAAACGCTCCTGTGCGTTTTCCTGAAGGGCAGTATCTAGTTATGTGTAGGTTAGCGCTCCTCTACTGCCGTCCACACCTCTTTTGTAGTGGAGGCATAAGATGATGGCAACAGACGTCATTGTGATTTCCCTTTATCTAGATTCTTCAAAGCCTACACATAGGTACTGGTAACCAAAATACTGTGACTTCTGTGTACCTCTACAAAGCAGCCAAATCAGTAACCCGCAATGTAGCCGATCTGAACTCTCATGTTTTTACAGACAGTAATGTGGGAACCAACGAGGTGTAAATGCTGGGATTTAAGAGTAATGCATTACTTACCNTAGAATTTCACACGTAAGCAAAGACTGTGCTGGGAACAGTCTGGTACTACCTCTCATTTTCAGATGAGAAACCTGAGGTCCAGAAAAGCTGTCATTTCCTTAGGATTACAGGGATAAGTGGTGGCAAAGCCAATGCTCAAATGCGATTATCCAATGCCAAGTTGAGAGTTCTTTACATTGTACTGTGTCGCTTCCCTGTGTGACATTGCCTTTCTGTAAATGTGACTAAATATGGCTTGTAAATAAAAAACTCTGACCTCTAGTTTGGGTACATGAAGGCACTTTATAAATGGAATGTTGTCTCAGTTTTCATACATAATTGTGAAGTTTAGATTATTTCCATAGTATTTGTTGCAGAATAAATTATAATTATTTTTTATTCTTCCAAAACCAGCTCTTGACTTGGAAAAAGGAAACAAAATTGTACTTTAGATACTTTTAACTTTTGAGTGAATTTTTATTAATTGGCCAAGGCTCAGTCCAGTTTAATGCTGGCTTACTTTCCTAATTTTGCTAAGAGACTGTAAACTGGTTCCTTTTAGATAGCTTGCTGACTCACANGTCATGTCATTTCAGCCCTGCCTGCCATGTTCTTTTTCAGTCAGTGGAGAGCATTTTTCACTTTAAAGATTCTCAGAGCTGTGCAAATGGGGGACGGTAAATGTATGGAACACATCTTTTACTTCACTCGGGTAAAGTTCTGAAATCTTAATCAGAACTGCAAATATTAGGCCACTTCATAAATATATTACCTTGGCTAAGTAAAGTTCTTTTGCTTGTTTTTCTTACAAAGGGTCACCATTGTTGAAACACATTATTTTCCAATTCTCTGAAGAACATTCATTAAACGGTCTATGAAAGACTTTCAAGATATGATTTACAGAGGCCTCCTAAATTATTCAGATTTCTACCACAGAATCAGGACAGACAGTGAAAAATTGTATATCAAAGTGTTTGCAGAAATATAGCAGAGAGGTGTAACTATTTAAAGGCCAAATGGGTGGGGCTTTTTTGGTTTATATTTAGCCATTTCCTAACTACAAATAACACAGAAAACAAGGTAAATAATCTCTGCTAAATATTTATGTATCCAGGTACTTGGTGGCTTTTCTTGTGATCTCACATTTAATCCTCACATTTTTATAAAGAGAATTTTGCATGATTTTATGATTGACAGCATCTTAAAATCCAGTCCATGATTCTCATAGCACAAGGAAGGAGTCCTTATCTGGGGAGAGTCCGTGGTATGGCAGCAACTCAATCTTTCAGATGACTATTTTTATAAGACCCAAGAAGTTGTAGCACATCTGTGTAGACTCCTGGAAAATCAGTGAACACTCGAGGTGCCGTTGCTATGGGAACATTTACAAACTGCCTCCAGCCTGTTTCTTCCTATGCTCTATATGTTTGCCTCATAACTTGGCCATGGAACCAAAACTGTGCTGGGGGAAATGGCACTAGAACNCCTTAAGTCCATTTAACAAGCAATTAGAAGAAAGATTCATTGGAAGTCATGGTGGAGCTGCTCACTGACAGTAGCATCCTCTGTGCCAGCATGAAGAAGAGAGTGCCTGCCTTCAAGAACATCTTTGGGGAATCGTCTGCCAAAAAGCACAGATCAGTTTTCAGAAGGGTTAANTAGTACCTGATTTACACACTGCATTTTACATAAACCATTTCAATATAAAAAGTCTGTTTCATAAATAGAAGCCTGGGTGGGCTTCCACCACAACTTTGAATATGAATTTGTAATTTTGACTGTGATGTTGGAAGGCATAAAAAAAAGTCTTGCATATTCTTTTCTACTTTGACTCAGTGGGTTTATGCTTACAGGCTCATGAAATACTTAGTTACCAATACCTCTTGGTAGACCATAGCAATGCAAACTGAAGGGTAGGAACAGGAGGAAGCTGAGACTCAATGCAGGAAATATCTCAGCAGCTCTGGTAGCTTTGTCCAGACTGGATTTCTATTTGTTCTGTCCATTTCACCCCAGCTGGCCTGTGAGTTGCTCAGTCTCTGTTTGCTACTTTCCATTTTGTTGGGGATTTGGCAGAACTGAGACTATGCGCTGTGGCCTTCTGGACTGCATAGCCATGAGGATTGTGTCACCTCCCATGGTTTGGTGGAGAATGGCCATAAGGACTGTCTACTCCCCNCAGGTATTTTGTCATCCAAAACTCTTTCAGAGATACCTCTTGAAGGGGTTTCTAATGAAAACACCATTTATGTCCCTAGAATACACTTAAACCATTTTTATCTTATCTTCAAATATTTTTTGTATATTTCTCCCCTGATTTAGAAATAATGTGACTGCAAATTTGCCAGATCTCTTCTTCATATATTCTGAATATGCCCACATTTTACTTCCCTGTTCTTAATGGTTTTAAACATGGCCAGTTTGGGGTTGATTCCTTTGGTGAAGATGATAGCTTCTAAACATTTATAAAGTGTTTACATACAAGGCAAGGCTTGTCACAGATAAGCAGCCTGGCTGGTTTGAAAACGTTGCAGTGAACAATTATGACTTGCCCAAGTGCACTACAACAGGTCCACAGTGTATGTATCTGTCACATTTTCTACTGCGTACATTCACATATATATTTTTGTTTAACCGCAATGTATTTTAAAATGACCATAAACAGCTGTATTGAAAACTTGTTTTCAATTAAATTTCTGTTTAAAAGCCTTTCTGGGTCATGTCTCTTGAGTTGAACGGACCAGAATCTACAGACCAGATGCTGAGGTGTTGACCCAGAGCCTCTTCCTGCATACTCTTCCTTTAGCTCAAATCCCTTTATAGTGCTCTTTCGAGATTTTCACCAGCACTAAGTTGTTCTTACCTCACTCTGTGGGTGGATGACCTCATCTTACATGAAGCTGACCTAGGCTACATGACCCTTCCAAAGCTTTCTTGTTAGCAGTAATTCCTTTTTAAAATAAATTTTGCCAGGTATAGTAGTGTACACCTTTAATTTCAGTACCCAGGCGGACACAAAAGCAGGTGAATCTCTGTGAGTTTGAGGCCAGTCCAATCTATAGAGTGAGTTCCTAGGTAGTTAGGGCTACAAATTAAGACCCTGTCTCTAAATAAATTTTTTAAATGAAAAAAAAAAAAATTCCAGAAAAATCTCATGCCATCTTGTCAAAGGGATTCTTTTGTTTTCTTCTCTCATATATTACATCAATACTGCAATTTCCCCTCCCCCAAGCCTCTCCTCCCCTACCTCTCCTGCCCCCCAGATTCAGCCCCTCCTTACCTTACCCCCCCACCTCCCCTCAGAAAAGAGCAGGCCTCCCAGGGANATCATCCAAATACAGCAAAACAAGCTACAAGACCAGGCATATACCATCACATGGAGGCCGGACAAAGCAACCAGGTAGGATCAAAAGGGTCCCACAAGCAGCCAAAAGTGAGAGACCATCCCCCCTCCCACTGTTACCCACAAGAACACCAAGCTACTCAGTGGTAACATGTGAGGACCTGGGTCGGATCCTGAGTCCTGGCCAGTTGATTCTGTGGGCTGTGTTCTCATGTTATCCCTAACCCCTCGGCTTCCTCTGATCCTTCCCACCCCCCTCCTCCTCCCTGAGCTCCATCTAATATTTGGCTGTGGGACTCTGCATCTGCTTCCATCAGTTGTTGGATGAAGTCTCTCTGGTCTCTTTGATGAGGATTCTGCTAGGCTCTGGTCCCAGAATACTCCACAGGAAGGACAAATTAGGTCGAAGNTTTTGTGGCTGGGTTGGTGTCCAATTCCTCCACTTGAGGGCTTGCTTGGTTACAGAAGATGGCCGGTTCAGGCGCTGTGTCTCCCATTACTGGGTGTCTTTGCTAGGGTTACTCTCATAGACTCCTTGGAGTTTCCGTTGCACTAGGTTTCTACTTCCCCCTCAAGACAGCTTCTTCACTATCAGTCTTGCCTGTACTGTAGGGACACTCTCCGCTGCATCTTGTCAGATCCTCACAGTGTGGACACATACTGCTGGCTGTGTATGAGTATCCACGGCTCCTAGTACTCTGGCTTCACTTCTGTTTGGTCTGAGTTGTTTAAAGGCCATCAGTGGCACATGTGTCATGTCTACAGCAGAACTGTCAACGTACAAACCACAACAGAAATAAAATTCTCCCATCCAAATTGCTTCTTGGTGACGATTCTACTCAGAATTACAGAATCCTAAGAAATTGAAACATGGCTTTGNCCACCTCTACTTCCTCACCCTCCTATCCTAAAGTCCTTTCCTTCCTTTAAAATCTTTTGAATTCTTTCCTATCCCAGGACTAGAACTGTATTGCAGGACTTGACTGACAGCAGAATCACATTTGAGAACTGCTCATCTTCCCACCTAGGCCATGCCCAGCTTTGCCATGTCCAATGTCAGCCCCTCACAGCAATACAGAATTGGCCTCTAGACAGGGAATAGGAGGGATCCACTGGGCCAGGCTTTGATGTCAGCTGCTCTACTAACTTCCTGCTCCCCTTGCCTGGCCCTGCAGCACACTGCACACTTACTTGCTAGGTCTGCAGCTCCTGTCAGGGAATCTCTGCCTTTGCTCTGTCTGTTCCCTAGAATTAGCCCCGGAGCCAAAGTCCACAATGGCCTGTGGACAGTCACTGCAACCTTTGCAGCTCTCACACAGGTTGAGACAAGCTGTCCACTGCAGTTCCATGCTGTACCAATCTTGCTTCTAAAAGAGCCCACTGCTTCCCCAGAAGCCTACCTGTTGCCTGGCTGCCAAAGCAAGCTTCCCGGCACACTTGTGTGCAGCCCTCTAGCTCAGAGTACTGGCTCTTTCTCATTGCTCCCTTTCTCCTTGTTTTCCTTAGAAACAACCATTACTATTTCGTTTTAAACTCTGAATCTACATTTGTGGTCTGATTTTTGGAGGAAGTGTACATTCCTGGTATATAGTGCTGACAAGCTACTATCACTTATGAAACACAACTTCCTATGAACTTTTTGGTTGTTTGGAGGTATTTTGTTTTTTTCTTTTTGAGACAGGTGGCTGTTCTGGAACTCACTATGTAGACCAGGCTGGCCTCAAACTCATATGGATCCACCTATCTCTGCCTCCCAAGTGCACCAGGTCCAGCTAAAGGTTTGATTATATATTTTACATACACAAGTGCTTTGTCTACACACCAGGAGGGGGCATTAGACCCCACTATAGATGGTTGTAAGCCACAATATGGTTGCTGGGATTTGAACTCAGGACCTCTAGAAGAGTTGATCAGCCAGCCAGTANTCTTAACCACTGAGCCATCTCTCTAAACCCTCTGGAAACCCTTAAATGCTCGTTTTCTTCCTTATTTTGTCCTGTTTCTCACAGTGTAGCAATAAGCAAGCTTTGCATCTAGACTGAAAACACAAAGATGGAGAGGNAAACACATCAACAATGTAAACAGAATGGCAGCAATTTACTAGTTTGCATTCTATTTCAAAGGAAAAAAAAGAAACTTAACAGGTCTTTGATGGTTCATTGGAACATGGTCAGTTCCCCTAACCCTACCTCCAAGTTTTGAAAAATCTACCACTGGGGCTGGAGAGATGGTTCAGTGGCTAAGAGCACTGGCTGCTCTTCCAAAGGATCCATGTTCAATACCCCACACCCACATGGCTGTTCACAACCATCTCTAACATTAGTCCCAGGGGATCTGGCGCCCTCTTCTGGCCCCCATCAGCACTGCATGCATGTGGTGCACATGCAAGAAAACAACNACACACATTAAAATGACATGCGTTTTTTTAAGTCTACCATGAAACTCATGCTTGACAGTGTTACCAATATTTAAATAGATAATTTAACTATATTTGCTAAGTTCCTAAAACCAAGAGGAGCCTGATGAGGTACCACTAGAATGCATACAGCCCAGCACAGTAGGCAATCAAAATTTATTGGGGAAAAAAAGAAAAAGAAAAAAACAAGCTGAGGAGATGGTTCAGTGGTAAGAGGTTTGCNGAACAAGCATGATGTCATGAGTTCAGATCCCAGCATCCATGTAAATACCTGGACATGGCCTCCCGGGTGTCTGTAACCCCAGCCAAGGAACATCACTGGGGTTTACTGACCACCAACCTAGCTTCAAGTTGAGTGAGAAACTGTCTCAAAGGAACAAGCCAGAGACACCCAATGCCCTCCTGTCTCCCACATGTGTGCATATACCTTTTATACACATATACATACAGATACCCAACATAAAAAAATTGTGTTTTCTAATGGGAAATTTAAATCTTTGAAAATAGTATTGTATTATTACTAAGTTCAACTTTATTTTTTTTTGTAGGCCAGCTACTGCTAAACTTTAGATTAAAAATAAGACAATACAAAGCTAAAAAAATTCCAAACAGTATTTCCTGAATTTGTAAGAAATATTCTCTTTGAAAGTACAACATTTTATAAACATTCATATTTCCATGTAAGCATAGGTATAGTTTCACTTCAATTATAATTATAAATTTGCCATCTTTTAACTGTTAAAAATGTGATCATCTAAAATTATAAGTAAAATAGGGATAGCCTCACCTTGTCCTCACCCTAGGCACTGAGTTAGATCATCNTGTTTACAGGAATTCTCTACGTCATGCTACTTCCCGTAGTAATTAGTATATAGGTCATGTTGGCTTAGGCAGACTCCAAAAGGTAAAGTTAACACATCTACAGTCCTGTTAGCTTGAGGAGACTTGAAGGAGGTACTGTGGAGACAGCCAGAAGCTACGGAAACTAACAGAAGCTTCAACCTGAGGAGAGAGCAGATTTTCTGATTGGAAAAGCTATGGCTTCAAAAGGCAGTGCAGATTTCTCTTTCTCTTCCACATGGGTGAGGATGAAGTCCTGCTCAGGAAAGCATGAAATAGAGTAATCGGAATGCCAGGTTCCTGGCCAGAAGATAGACTGGGAGCCCAGGGAACCATGATGTAGGAGAAAGACTGAGAGGCACAGAAGCCCAGGAAAACCATATAAAATAACTTTATAAACCCCAAGGATCACTTTCAAATCATTAATGCTTTGATGTTGATCCTATTTAGCAAACTAAAAAGCCCCATAACTTCCCAAGTTCCACACTGAGTAGAACAAATACATAGGGTTTGACCTGTGTCTTTGACCTGCCCTCTCTGACCAGTGTACGGACAAGACAGACTAGCAGTTACACCCTGCCCTTTACCATGTTGCTTGCTTATGAGAACAGAAAGGATGACTTCACCATAGAATTTTAGAAGACTTGGGATCTCATATATGATATTCAGAATGTCCAAGTTAAATTCCAGGTGAGTTGACCAAGCACTGTAACCACATCAGCATTTGGAGTGACCTAATAAAGATGAAGTAGCCACTATAAAAATGCAAATCACACAATCACAAATAATCTTCCAACAAAGGCTAATGTAAGAAATGGGGATTAGGGCTGGGGAGATGGCTCAGTGGCTAAGAGCTATTGTTCTTACAAAGGACCCAGGACTGGTTCCCATGTGATGGCTTCACAATGTTTTGTAACTCTAGTTCCAGAGAATCCAACATTCTTTTCTGTACTCTGTGGTCTCCTGCATACACATGGTGCACACAAATTCACATAGTTGCACATACACATAGAAACAATAAATCTTTAAAAAAATGGACATTTAAGACAATAATCAAAATTTTAAATTTTAAATTTTAAAATTTTAAAAGTGCACAAAATGAACTCAATAGCAGTGTAGANGAAGCAAGAGTCAATAACCTTGAAGACAGATCAGGAAAATTTACTTACTCAGAACACGTAAAACATTTAAGAATGAAACAACAGGAACAGGGCAGAGCTCAGAGACTTGTGGGACAAGAAATGTATGCCGTTCCTATGATCAGATTCATCAAGAG
>LZPO01044524.1:0-15299 GCA_001675575.1 Neotoma lepida | reverse complement strand
AAAGCCCACAACAAATAATAGTCATTTCTGGATACCTAGGATTTTAAATTCAGAATAAAGATCCACATTTATCTTTTCATAATCACTCACTTTGGTGCTACAGCTGAAGAGCTGACTTCTTACTGGTTTTATCCTTTAGTTGAGAAAGTTTCCTCACTGAAAAGTGACTTAAAAAGAAATGAGACAAGGATTTATACAAGGCAAGGAGGGCATGCAAGGAACTCAGTGCCATTAGTAGGGATAGAATATGGAATGACTGGGCAGCAGGATGGCTCAGGAGGGGAAGGTACTTGCCACCATGCCTTGATGGCCCGAGTGTGACTCCTGGGACCCACGTGGTGAAAGGAGAACTACCTCTTGAAGGTTGTCCTCTGACCTCCACATGTACATTTTGGCAAGTGTGCACACATATAAAAAATAAGTAAATGAATGTAATAAAGACTTAAAACTATAAAATGATCACTCAAAAATGCCCTAATGCATGTTTTTACTAGAGGTCAGGTAAAGACAGTGCCCATAACAGAACATGACAGATACATTTAAGAAGTTCTCAGCAAACATTTACTGTCCAGACACATTTTATTGTATGCCACACACCCTGTCTACCCATTAGGACAGTAAGATAAACTCTTGTCTTTATTCTAAAGAAAACTATTCTATATTTTAGGGTTCAGGAGAAAAAGCAGAATAAATGTATTTTTGTAGGATAGATCATAATGATTAGAACTAAAACGGTAGCTTTCTATTTTATCAAACATTTATACATTATCATGTTAACATAAAACCTAATTATAAGTAATATAATATATATTAAGTAATATATATAAATANAATATAAAGTCTTTTTTGTTTTGGTTTTGTTTTGTTTGTTTGTTTTTTAAGACAGGGTATTTCTGTGCAGCCCTGGCTGTCCTGGAACTAGCTCTGTAGACCAGACTGGCCTCGAACTCACAGATGTCTGCCTAAAGACGTGTGCCACCACTTGGCTGAAAGTCTTCATTTTTAAAAATTCCAACTATGACAATTTTACTGTAAAGAACTCAATTATTTTTCTTTTGGTATAACTTGATCCTGTGGGATTTAAAATTAGAAAAAAAAAATACAAGACGTACATATCTGACCCTGCTGTCAGATATGTAATGATGCACGTTTCCGTAGAGAAACAACCCAAGAGGCCTCTACGTACCTGGTTCTTCCCCGCGTGCTCTCTGATTCTGAACAATTTCTAGAAGCTGCTGGGCTGCCTGGTTCACACTCATGTATCGAGGAGGTTCATAGATCTTTCTTCCCCTGTAAGTGTAAAACTAGACATCACTGTTCTTACCCAGGAAATCATTTGTAGCATTCGACAATACATTCCCCAGGTACACTGAGTGCCACAGCTCGTGTACACTCTCAAGTTTTCATGTGACACCCACTTCTGTATAAACAAAGGATGGGTCCAGTGACTGAGTTTCTTAAGCTTTTTTCTATTGTCCTACTTTGGCCNTCCTCAATGACACTGAAATGATGGCAAGATTAATATTCTGACAAAGACATATGTCTAAATCAAAGTTATACTTATGAAAAGTGATGCTTTAGGCAGATGTAATTCTAACTGTGTCAATGCAGTTCACCCTGGGTGAACCAGTGGTTTTTCTTCTTGTTTTTATTTTCATGGTGCTGGGGATTGAACCCAGGGCCTAGTGCATTCTAGCCATATTTTTATTAATGTGCTCCTATAGCGTGTTTACTTCTTCCCCTAAGAAAACTGTCAAGATCTGACAATCTTTGACGTAACATGTTTATTTCTGCATGCCTGAAAGCCTGGCGAGTTTACTGAATATCCTAACAAAACGGTAAGCTTCTGAGAGTCACAGTCTGCAATGATCATTTACTCATCTACAGTTCTGCAAGTCAGTGCTGTCCAGCAGAAGCACAGCACAGTGCAATTTCAAACACTCCAGACACTACAGTACCGAGTTAAAGGGGCAAAATCAGTTTCAATAACATGTAAATATATTTAACCCAATATCCCCCAATAATATTAAATATGTGAATACCTAATTCACAAAAAAGTATTAAACATTGTTTTTATACCAGGTCTTTGAAATCTGATATGTACTTTCAGCACATTAAGTTTTAATCAGAAATATTTAATATGTATATGAACTGTATGGTCATAAAAATAGATTTATAAGTTGGAGGGAGGACATAACTAAAATATATTGTAAACATGTATGAAATTCTCAATGAATAAAAAATACTTAAAAAACAGATTTACATATTAAAGTTGTCTCAAACAACCTAAAGGTTTTGTAATTATAGTTCTTCAGCTTCATCAGCCACATTTCAAGTGCTCATTACCATGTGTGGTGGGAACTGCTGTACTGCACCCCGCCTCACTGAGAGAGGATCCCGGCCTCACACATGGGAGAAGTGACACACCCCTGCCCGGGTCCTCACACATGGGAGAAGTGACTCATCCCTGCCCGGGTCCTCACACATGGGGGAAATGACCCACCCCCACCCAGGTCTTTACACACAGGAGAAGAGACACGCCCCCAACAGAGAAACATGGGGAAGTGACCCCAAAGCAGCAGCAGCCAGAGGCAGGCATCAGATGTTAAGCCCAAGGTTTTGAGCTCCCAATCCATTCACTCATTCATTCTCCCCACATTCACAGGGTGGCTGTAAATGCCCATCGTTGCTCTCAGTGTTGGATGTATGAACTCTGCTGCTACCTTCACCCGATCACCTGGCTCTATCTTTCTACTGTGTAACTGTGCTGAAAGCTCATTTTCACCCATCTTTAGCCTTGGCTCATTGCAGCACTTATGGACTTCTTCATGGAATTGAAAGAGGTGTTTCACCCTCAGCACGGACGCACCTCATGAGATTCTCCAAGGACTGCTCCTTCACTTTGATATCTGTAGGGAGGAAAGGACAGCTCTTTTAATCTAGTTGTTTTACCCCAAATCCTTCAGCTTCNGTTAGGGATCACACACATTTTTGGAAATCTTTCCAGAGCCCCCTAAATGCTGATCTGAGTTTGTGGAGTCTCTGTTCACACTTGTGTGTGACTATTTTCCTATGAAGGTTAGAGAGCAGAGGAAGCCTGTGGCTACGGAAAGGCCCCCACGCTAGAAAGCAAACTGGAGTTTGGCCCTGACACTCCCCTGCAGGGATCTAGTTTCCTGTTGGAAAAGATGATAAGGGAAAAAGCATTAGATGATGTTGTCATGTGCACTACTTAACTAATCAGAATCTTTTAAATTCTTCTGCCTGGTAATTGCACAGACTAATCCAAAATGTCTGCTTGTACTCCTACACTTATTTATTTTTCAGGCATCAGACTTTAAAAGCCTCGAAGGATAAAACAGAAGTAAAAAAGATTCTTGTTGCTTGTTTTTTTGTTTTTTGAGACAGGGTTCTGTCTGTATAGTCCTGTCTGTCCTGGAATTCGCTCTGTAGCCCAGGCTGGCCTTGAATTTACAGAGATTCTCCTGCCTCTGCCTCCTGAGTGCTGGGATTAAAGGCGTGCGCCACCACCTCTTGAAAAAAGATTCTTACCATATTTTGAAAAGAAATGTTTGCTTTCTTACAGTGGTAAGACATACTATAATAACAAATGAATACTGTAGTAACGGGGCTTCAGAGCTCTCTGCCAGATACTGGGCACCACAGGGAGTGGCATACAATCTCTGTGCTCCAGAAGTCTGCCTGCACCATGGCAAAGACTTGGTCCTTTGCATTTCACTCCACTGATGCTTAGCTGAACTGCTTGGGAAACGGTGAAAAGCCAACTGGCTCTGTGTTCTTACAGGAACTTCACACAAGGACAACAGCTGCTTCCTGTTTTACAGGCAAAATGAATGGTTCAGCCAAAGTTTGTTTTTGTAAAAATGTGGTACAACTGGAGAGTCTCTGACAGACTTCTCCAACTTTCTGAAGTGATAGTAAAAGCTTCTCTTATTGATGAATACTAAACAGTTTACCTAGAAATTATAGCAATAATAAATCTTATATCTGGTTTTCAATATCTGTGGCACTTAATACTTTAAGTATTTCTGAAATTTGAAATATCATCATTTCATAGTTCTACTTGTCTGGCACATACAAAAATGAATGTTATTGAAACTATGGCCTCCAATACAGTTAGTAATGGAAGTCATATTTTACTTTAAACAATATCTTGAATACTTAAGGTAACACTTCTATTAATTCATTCACCTTGAACTTGTAAAATGCAACGTGTCTACTGTAAAACATGTAAAGTGCAGATGTCTACTGAATATGTGGCCATGGCTCTCCTACAAACTACTCCAGCCCACCTACAACCTATGCAGTACGTTCCAATTATTTCATACAGCCTTTCCTTTCTACTCTAATGCTTTGTACTTAGAAATATCTATGCAACTAATGTTCTTTTACTAACTTCTGACTATATCACATATATTAATCTTGTCTCTAAATAAATTACAAATTGTCTGCAGTTCCCTACCATGCTTTTTGCTCCCTAATCCCTAAAGGAGCTGACCCATAGCACACATTCAACAACTACATACTAATTTAAATGACGAAATCTATGGTTTGAGAATTTGGAAGTCTGACACCCTACACTCTACACATAAATAAATAATAAATAAGACAAACAGTAACTATCTTAGTCACTGTTCTATTGCTTTGAAGAAACACAATGACCAACTCTTATAAAAGAAAGCACTTAATTGGGGCTTGCTTACAGTTTCAGAGGCTGTTTCAGTTTTAGTCTATTATCATCATGGTAGGGAGTATGGCAGGCATGCAAGCAGACACAGAGCTGGAGAAGTAGCTGAAAGTTCTACATCCTGATCTACAGGCAGCAGGAAGAAGAGACACTGGGTCTAGCATGGTCTTTTGAAACCTCAAAGCCCAGCCTCTGTGACACACTTCCTCCAGTAAGGACACATCCACACCAACAAGGTCACACATAATCCTTCTAATCCTTTCCAAAGTTCCACTCCCTGGTCANTAAGCACTCAAACACATCAGTCTATGGGGGCCATTCTTCTTCAACCACCACCATCACAAAAACAACCAAACAATATCAACCTTTGATTTGGGGGCTGGTGAAATGGCTAAGCAAATAAAGACACTTAGTGCTTACATGGATGACTGGAATTGGATCCATAGGACCTCACACTATAAAGACAGATTTAATTCCCACAAGTTTTCCAAGTTTTCCTCTGACTTCCACACATATGCTGTGCCACACACATGCATACGCATATACACACATACATATACAAAATTATTTTTAAAAATCACCACAACTNGTTTGAGAAGCACTACTCTGAACAACCCCACGAGGTAGGGTAGCTTATTCCCATTTGATAGTATGAAGACAAAGGCTAAGAGTTACTCTCAATATTTTCTAGCTCAAAAGCATAGACACTGGGATTTTGTCTTCTGGTTCCAACTCTAAGTGTCATTTCAAGGTTAATATGAAATGTCAGCTATGTTCTGATCATCAAGGGGAAAGTGGAAATTTGATTCCAGTATTCCTTTCTACAACATGTAAGACTAGACGAGGCTCTTAGACATGTGACTTGTTAAATCTTGAGGTCTTTGCTGGAAGGCAAACCCCATGTCCATTGGAAACTCAGTACTATTTATTATCTTGCTGCACAAAGCAGTCCTAGCCCTTTCTATATTAAACAGGAAATAAAATTTGAACAGGATAGTACAATGAAGGGAGCTGGAAATAATGGGTCATTTGTATTTTATTCTGTTAACAATTAAATGAATGGTACTGGGAAACTAGTCAATATTCAACATCATCTGCAGAACAGATTTTAACAAAATGATCTTTGGAGTATCTTTCAGAAGTATCACTTTGTGATTTTTGACAGTGAATATCCTAGAAGATGCAGAATGGTTGGTGACAACAATAAATGCTCACTACATGTCTGCTGAACTGCAATAATGATGGACAAATTCGTAAATACAGAATCTTGGAAAGGATCTATAGGTTCTAAGAAGGAATAGCAAGTCTCAGCATGAACATATGATTTATGTGGTATTTAAAGCTGAGAGTATGGAAAAGAGCTGTGTTCATACAGTGGCTAGCCTGTGTCCTTTTTTTGTTTTGTTTTCTTTCTTTTCTCTACCTAGTTATTCACAGAACAGTTTTAATTCTATGACAAAATGAAAAAAGAGAAGTCTGACAATTCACTGCATGAGAATAAGGGAGCTTCCTGATGCTTACCAAGTAAACACAATGTGTGCATGCCATTCTGTCTGTTCTTCTTCACTTTGTCAAAGAAGCTCTCTGGTCTCCAAGTGTCCGTCCAAAAAACAATAGAAACTGTTTCTCCAAACTTGTACAACTAGAAAAATAGAACATTACTTAATGATACAACCATCACTGTTATTTCATAGGTCAGAAGCCCTGAAATAGGGCTGAAAGCCCAGATGGAGAGAAAGCTCAGTAGTTAAGAGCTAGTCCTACACTTGCAGGGACCCAAGTGTATGCAGCTCATAATCATCTCTAACTAGTACTACACTTGCAGGGACCCAAGTGTATGCAGCTCATAATCATCTCTAACTAGNCAGGGACCCAAGTGTATGCAGCTCATAATCATCTCTAACTAGTACTACACTTGCAGGGACCCAAGTGTATGCAGCTCATAATCATCTCTAACTAGCTCCAGGAAGATTTGACCCCTCTGGCCTCCATGGGCACCTGACTCACATGAAAATACCACCCCCATATACACAATTAGAAACTTTAAAAAAAATCAATCTTAAGAAAAAAAAAACCACAGAAATAAAAATAGCTTTCAGCACTCACAACAGGTGCCAAAAGTTTAATATTCTGCTTCACTGATAAGACTACCAAGCCTTAGAAAGATCAATTAATTTACCTAAGGTCACACACCTAAAAATAAATAAATATACAAACTTAGGTCTGAGGGAATATTCTTATCCATCATCTTAGCTCAACAAAATCCACAAACCGCACACTCACTCTTGCTACCGCTCACAGGCCATACCCTCCAAATCTAACAAGATTATGTCTGTTCTTCATGTCGAAGTCAGACAGTAAGGACCTTCCCCAAATCACCGTCTCACCCAGGTGGTCCACCTCATTTCCCTATCACTACAAATAAGAGCTCGACTTTTTAAACTGAACTAGCTGCACCAGTCCACTGCAGCCCAACTCTACAGCTTATGCAAAGAAGAGTCAAGTTTTGGAGGTTGGCTCTGTAACCGGGTAGCTGTGCAGGAAAAGTGCCAATACCATCTATCCTGTCCCCAGCTGTGGGGATCAAGTGACACGTAAAAATTATTCACATGCTCAAGTTACATGCTAATATTATAATAGCTTTTGTAGAGGATCGTACGAAAGAGATTTGTTTCTCAAAACATAGTACAGTAAAGCACAATGCTAACATTATAGAGTGATTTAATTCTTCAATTTAAACAGTTCGATACAACTTGTAAGAAATCAGGACTCTACAGACACTAAAAAACCACATCCAGTAACTTGTCAGATTAGGAAGTCATTTTACTTTCCTAAGTCTTGTGCTCTTTTGTGAAAAAGGAAGAGATAAGTCTCAAGTGGGCACTGGAGACTCTGTTTCCTGCAGTGAAGCTTCCTTCTCACTTCAGTTTCAGAAGCTGTGGCAAGAGGTGGCAGGAAGCAGACAGGAAGGAAGCAAGAAAAGGTGGGGCACTCAGGGTATCCATCCCTACTTCTCTAGAGCAGCTAAGACTTCTCAGGCTTTGTATACCGACGTCTTACAACCTTCAACAGTCATCACAGCATCTAAGTCCTAAAAGGATGGTTCACCGTGTCCCTAACATGCTACAGACTCCAATTTACCTCTCAAGGAGCTTTATTCTCGAAGCCCATTTGGAAGTTANGCAAACAAAACATCCTCAGAGAGAAGTCATGCTACTCTGTAGCAGCCATGTTCACAAGACAGTGTACAAAGACCATGTTGCTCCAGTATTCAGTCATGTTAACTTCCTGCCCTGGGGAACAAGATTTCTCTGTAACAAATACATTTTGAGTTCTAAGATAGGATTCTTAGACTACATTCCCCAGGATCAACTTCATGGGAGAGGCCCTAACTCTGCAGAGGAGTTGTTACAGTTGCTGTCCTATGAGAAGCAAATGTATCTAACAAATAATGAATATATTTGTGCCTACTATGTGCCAGGCACTATTCTGGGCACAGGTTTAAAGTAATAAGCAAGTGGACCTCTGGCCCTCATGAAAAAGCTGAGAGATCACAGAGGTGACAAAGGCTCTGAACCCAGGACAGTGGTTCTGGTTAGCTGCCTGGTCAGTGACAAGGCAGATAACCTCTGACCTGGACAAGAATATCCTGCATGGGGAGTGTAATAATATGCACAGTTTTAAGAATTGAATAACCAAAGCCGGGCGGTGGTGGCNCATGCCTTTAATTCCAGCACTCAGGAGGCAGAGGCAGGAGGATCTCTGTGAGTTCGAGGCCAGCCTGGGCTACTGAGTGAGTTCCAGGAAAGGCGCCAAAGCTACACAGAGAAACCCTGTCTCGAAAAACCAAAAAAAAAAAAAAAAGAATTGAATAACCAAGGGCATACTGAGTGCCTAGTCATGCCTCACACACTGTCAGGGATCAGTATATGATGCAACGTTGTACATGATGATTATATGAAAATGTTCTGAACTGCTGTGTCCTCACGGGATCCAACTGCTCTCTTTATTGGCTAAGTTCAAGAAGTACCAAATAAGCAAAAGTACTCTTAGTAAGCTACATTTACAACGGACAAGTTAAACTATACATTTTAAATGGGGTCTGTCACCTCCCATCAAACTTGAAACATGTTATTTCATGAAAACCTTCATGGAAAAGTGTATTTCCATTAATGCATAAAGATTTAAGAGGCTCTGATATTTTAAGAAAGAGGGAAACAAAATCATGGAAGCAAGGAAGTTCTTCATTCAAAGACAGTGATCAAGCCTTGAAAAGAGAATTGAGATGCTAGTCACATCTAACCTAACAGAAGTGTTCTCTGTGAAAGACTGTGAACTGCCCAACTGGGAGACTGAAGAAACCCTCACATAGGCACTGCCTTCTAGGACCCTGATTTATAATTGCAGCCACTCCTGTGGCAAGGGTGCAAACTTCTTCAATGAATGCTGGAACATTATGCAAACAGTTTCATCACTGAGATGTCAGTACCTCAAGGAACAGAAGGACCAGCACTCTGCATTTCACAACCAAAGGACTTACCATTACCAGTAAACTGTAAAAAGAAACTGAAGCAAATCTCAGGGACAAGAACTGAGGTTGCAACTGGGCTGTCTTACAACTCTGGCCTGTGTGCTACGACCATTCTTCCCGACAATATTATTGATTCAAATCTGACAATGTTACTGTTTCAAACCTAAGTTTGAAAGCCACAAAACCAGCTGTTTTCTTAGAAATCCTAGGGGAAACACAGATCTGTTCTGCTTTCATCTGGAATAATTTAGAGAGAAAGCAGCCCATCTAACTTGGTACTGGATTGTGTTTTGTTAAAGAAAAAAGAAGAAAGGAAAACAAAAACCTTCAACTGAAAACCATCCATCCAGTCATTGTGTAAGGTACTAACTATTGAGGCAGAGGGAAAAGATGCACAAGAAAGAGACCACCAGGCATTAAACAGTCCTTTTCAATATGACATATGGACCCCACCTATTCTGAGTTCAGCGCTTTCCACACTCATGGAAAAAGCACCAGCAAGTGTCTTCTGAAAGACAGACTACAAGTTGGAACTTAAAGAGATAGAAAGGATGAAGGTGCAGGAGTGAGCATGGGAAGAACGAGAGGGATGAACTCCATAACAGGATGGCAGAGACAATTACTAGAAAGAGCAGGTGTACATCTCTAATCTGTACCTCACATTTCTGACATCTTAACAAACACCTGTTCCTATCAACTCCAGCTGCAGAACTCTTAGAGAAATATGAGCTTCTCTATCCATCATTTCCCCACTGCTTCGAGCCCTTGACAGCATTTGTCCTAACTCACCTCACTGCCACCAACATTTCCTTCCCTTCACAAGTACAGACACAGCATTTTTGCATTTATCCATTTACGTAGTGTTTATATATACACATACAGACATGCACGTGGTATGGCATGCAAAAGACAACCTGTGGAAGTTGGTTCTCTCTTTCTACTATGTAGATTCTGGGCAGTGAACTTGGGTCATTAGGCTTGGTAGCAAGCCCTTTTTACCCCTGGAGCCACCTTGTTGGCCCAGTACAGGTACTCTGAAAACTTGACTCTATAACTAGGATTTAACACTTGTTCTCTTGTATTAAAAATATTCTCTGTGGTTTATTGTTTTTTTAAATCTGATAAATCAATAAGTCTGTTATATATGTGTGTATATATAAACTAAAAATTTTCTCTTGCTAAGAAGTCTATTAGGGTCCATATGTAGATTAAATCTGTGAACATTAGAAAACAAAGACAGCAGAAATGCCAAAATATTCACCACAAAACCCTCATAATCAAGAAAGACTAGTTTTCATATCTGTACAGAGTATTGATCCTGGAGATGTTTTGCTGTTGTTGCTTTTATCCTGAATGATATTGATATTACACTGATTTTTGATGATACTAAGATTATGAACATGGCTACATATGAGGCACGTATGTTGAGTACCACATGTCACAGAAGAACTACAAAATCTAAGTTCTCAACTGAGTGGTGGTGGTGCACACCTTTAGTCCCAGTACTCAGGAGGCAAAAGAAAGCAGATCTCTGTGAGTTAAAGNCCAGCCTGGTCTACAAATCGAGTTCCAGGACAGTCAAGGCTGTTGCACAATGAAACCTTGTCTCAAAAGACAAAAAAACAAAACAAAACAAAAAAAATCTATGTTCTCATATATAATTGGGAATCCATTTATGAACTAAATAACAATGAATTATATTTTAAAGTATATTACTCCAAAGGCAATATCCGATTTAGAAGGCAGAAGATAANTAAGCAATTTAACTCAGGAAATACCTGTTG
Source organism: Neotoma lepida (assembly GCA_001675575.1). Lineage (NCBI taxonomy): Eukaryota > Metazoa > Chordata > Mammalia > Rodentia > Cricetidae > Neotoma > Neotoma lepida. The sequence goes on along the minus strand of LZPO01044524.1, from coordinate 4,276 downwards.
CGAATAGATTATTTTTATGATGCTGTGATAAAAACAATAGAAGGTATAAAGATGAGAAAACTAAAGAAAGTAAAAATGTGACCACCAAACATTCTGTATAGGAGAGGTATTTCCGAGTTGTCTGAGTAGAAAAATGGTACAGTGAAACCCACAATTTAGAAAGAAACTATTGAATGAGAAGGAGATGAGTCAGTGCTCTAAAATAATGGGGAGAGAAGATGTGGTGGTACACATGTAATGCCAGCACTTGGGAGACTCAAGTAGAGAGATAGCGAGTTCAAAGCCAGCCTGGGCTATGTAATCAGGCCATGTCTCAGAAAATCAAAACAAGGGCTAGCAAGGTGGCTCAGAGGGAAGAGCACCTGCCTCCAAGCTCAATGACTTGACTTTGTCCCGAGACGCACGTGGTGGAAGAAGAGAAGCTCTGGTACAAGTTGTCTCATGACCTATATGCATTTACTATGGCACACATGCACCTCCAACACACACTAATTAAAAAAAAATTAAGACACTGAAAGAAAATCAAAATTAATAAAAACTAGAGACAAAATAAAAATAAATACGAATTAAAGTCAGAGTTAATGGGAAGGGAAATGTTTAATAAATATGCTAATGAGTTGGCAGATCTTAGGTAGGTTCTGTGGTGACAGCCATGCAGCGCTCTGCTGTCCTCATTACCCAGTTCAACGTCCCTTTGCTGGGCTGTACTTTCATCAATTACTACATTAGGTCCTAGACCACAAGGAAACCACCTAAGGCTTTGAAGCTTAGCAGTAAGAATACTACACTAGCAACAGTGCTATTAGAGGGTTGTGAAATGAAAAGAGGAAACCAGTTATTACTTACTGAAAGTAATATACATTTTTTCTAGAGTAGACATGTACTATATAAACAAAAGAACACATGGTAATACTCAAGGTNATTTAAGCAACAGCAGACAAAGTGGAAGTATTTCATAAGGATGAGAAAATTACACAATGATCTACAAGCCCCTTGAAGACAAGTTATGACTGCATCCAAAGGTACTTACCAAGCAAGCATTAAGTAGATATACAGTATTTATGGAATGAATAAAGCATGTTTGTTTTAAATATGTCTAACTTGCAAGCCTCTAATATACTTTATATTTCAACTGGAAATTTTCACTAAGGACAAGACTTATGGTACTTCTGTACCACATGACCCACCTAGATCAGAATGTTCATCGGTGAGTTATGAATATGTGTTTGTATACAAAGGTAGATGACACTGATCACCAAGAATCTGCTGTCTATCAATGAACTACCAAGTTAAGGAGACTACTCAATGCTTAATTCTAAACTGTCCCTGCAAGCTCTGTAGGGAACAATAGAAATAGACCAGCTTCAGGGGGGTGACAAATTGAGTTAAAACACTGTAGCCACTCTGGGGTTAGGAATTTGTAGCTGCTACACTTTGAGGCTGAGATGACAGAAGGCATATTTTGCCCAAGTCTTCCACACCACTCAAAATAGGCCCTCGTTTCAACAACTTGATGCCTGTTCCTGAAATCGTGACAAAATCCGAGAGGACAGGACACCCTCCAAAAGTGGAGCCTACTTCCCTTTACACTTTAACTAAGAGAACATGAGGAGGAGCCTGCTAACGTTCTCCATCTGGCAGGTGAATCTCTGGTAACTAACATCTGCTCTTTCAGTCCCGACAAGCTAAAGGGAGATAATGAAGTATATTCATTTTCTAAGATTTTTACTTGCTTGTCTTGATGGTTCTGAAGGCATGACCTCGTACCTATAGCTGCAGCAGCACTTGGCTGCTTGTTAAAATGCAAATTCTCTTGGAGCTCGAAAGATGGCTCCATAGTTCAGAGTGTGTATTGCTCTTCCAAAGGACTTCAGTTCAGTTCCTAGCATCCAGGCTGGGCAGTTCACAAGTGCCCTGTAACTACAATTCCAGGGGATCCAGTATCCTCTTCCGGCTTATGTGGCACCCACATGAACTCTCTCTCTCTCACGCACACTCACTCACACACACGCACGCGCACACACACACACACACACACACACACACACACACACACTCTAAAAATGAGGGGGGTATATGGGAGGGGTTGGAGAGAGAAAAGAGGGACATGATGTAATTATATTTTAACTTAAAATAAATAAATTAATTTAATTTATTTACATTATTAAGTAAATGTAAATTCTCAGACCCCATACCAGATCTACTATTCTTAGAAAGTCTGCTGGTGAGGCTTAGGGGTCACAAGCCCTCTAGGTAGGTCTGATGAACATTGTGTTTCTGATAGTCATTTGTTCAGATTACAGTATCTTCCACAAATGTAGTCCAAATAGTAAAGAGAAAAAGTTAAAAAAGGAAAGGAATTCAACTGAAGATCTTGCATTATACATGGTATGTATGGATTTATTTAAAAGTATGCCATGTATACATAGTTGACCCTCCATATCTATGCTTCTAAGTCAATGAATTTCACTAACCATGGAGCAAAAATATTTGGGGGTTTGGGAGACTGTTCCTGTAATTAATATGTATTACTTTTTCTTGTCCATCCCTAAACAATACAACACAGCTATTTACATAGCACCTGCCCTGCACTTGATCTTCTAAGTACTCTAGAGATGAATTAAAGTATGAGAGTCTATGTACAGGTTGTATAAAAGTGTGTACCATTTTAGAGAGGGAACTTGAGCACCAGCAGATCTAGCATCTTCTGGGGTCTTAGAATTAGTGCTCATGAAAAAGACAACTGTCATTTCTTAAATGTGTTTTAAGCTAGAGAACTGTAAAAAACATCCCTCTTCTCCCTGGAATATGAATATTTTGGGTGGCACAGAGGTCTATCTTCACAGAAGCCACTGTGGATTAGGGGGAAGAACAAAGCACATCCTGTTGTGCATAGACATTGCCATTTCACATACAGATTAGAGGATGAAATAAGATGGGGAAATGGGAACAGCTGACTAGAAAAAGTCCATTTACAATCATGACAGCTAAAGATTTTTTAAAACAATATGAACATAAATACAATCTCAGGGGCATATATGGAAACTGTCAATTCTCACAGCAAATTCCTTCCCAAATAGACCTCTTCTATTTTAGATAGAGAACAGTTAATTACCTCTTCAAACAATTCAGAAGATCAGAATGACAGGGTCATCAAATTGAGTTCATAGTCTACACAATAGATACCTTTGGAAGGTATTTGTTTTTTAATGCTTAAGAAAATAAAGCAAAAACAATACTTCTGGGAAAATTATAGAGAAAGGGCTACTTTCTTCACAAGACCTAAAATTAAAACCAACATAAAAAATTTATGTTCCATTAGTTTAATGTCTATACATCTTTCTTACCACATGTTATTTTATTTTCCTCTTTTGTCTTTTTTGTTTTAGTAATCATTAAATCTTTCAAGGAATCACTGCTCAAAGAGAAGTTTTTGGTTTTTGTTTTGTATTTTATTCCATCTCTGTTACATGAACATTTTTAGGAGTCATTTTCTCTACCTGACATGTTCTTTGAAGCATTAACTGTTTAGAGTCCTGTGAAGGGTTCTCACCCTGCTCCAATACAGAAATGCTTTCAACTATAAAGAAAATTTGACAAGAATTGTTTTAAAGTATACATCTTAGACAAAAGGAACACAAACTCCTAAGCCAATACAAATATAACTAAGAGCAAGTACTGCAAAGTGATATGTACAATTTTGTCGGATTCTTCACAAACAATTATAACTCACACTGGATAGTCAGTATTAGTCAATGAAACAAAGCTATTCTTCCTAAGCAACAAAGAGCTTGTTTTAACACATCTTATTTTTAAATGTTTATTTATTTATTTGAGAGGGGGCATGCCACAGTTCAGAAGACAACTTGCAGAAGTCAGCTTTCCTTCCACGATGTGGGTCCCAGAGTTCAAACTCAGGCTGTGAAGCCTGGGGTACGCCTTTTTACTTACTGAACTAGCTCATGGTACCAAATGTATCTTTTAAAAAATATCTATCCATAAGTAATGGATTTCAGCAAGATAGATCAGGGAAGGTCTTATTTCATGGATTCTAAGGTGCATATATTTTTCCTATTAAAATATAGAGAGACTTGGGATATGTCTTCACAAGCAGTGTCTTAAAAAGCACTGCTGCATCAGGCGGTGGTGGNGCACACCTTTAATCCCAGTACCGGGGAGGCAGAAGCAGGAGGATCACTGTGAGTTCCAGGCCAGCCTGGTCTATAGAGTGAGTTCCAGGACAGCAAAGGCTTCATAGAGAAATCCTGTCTTGGAA
>LZPO01044523.1:167278-190571 GCA_001675575.1 Neotoma lepida | reverse complement strand
TCTCTCTCTCTCTCTCTCTCTCTCTCTCTCTCTCTCTCTCTCTCTCTCTCTTTCTCCTTTCTTTCTTCTTCTATGCTCTTGTTTTACTCTTCAAAGCATCAGTTAAGGTTAAAAAATGAATTTCAAATGGAACAGAACCTGGCAAGGATTGCTTTTGGACAAAGGAGCCCATTGTGCTTTGAATGTGAAGTGAGGCTCCCGTTTGTTTCCCTGTGGGATTTATCTCTGCTAATGGTAAGCAAGGACCAGAACCTATCAGGGGAAGTGTGCCATAGCCTTTGTTTGTGGAGATGAATTGATGATGTTATGAACCACATAGATTATATTTACAACACACTGATTCGTTACCTGCTATGTTAGAAGCTTGGACCTCTCTTCTGGTGACATCCTTGTGACACATGGTGACCACCAGAATCATGGGGCCCCCTTAGCCAGCATCTTTTTTCCCCCCTTCCAGCTGGTAGTGCAGGCAGTCGATTTCTTGGTTCTCAGTTTCTTTTCTAGACTTTAGGGTCTCAAAGAAGTGATGATGCAGTCTACCAATGTCCTATTTGTATATCAACAGCAGGAAACAGTGAGGCTCAAGTTCAACTTGGTAGATATGGACCTGTGGCTCATGACTTGTTCATGACCCAGATTTCCTCACTGCCTTCCTTGGGCTTCTCCCATGCCCCTCTGCCTCATACCCAGCCTTCCTCCCGAGTGCTGGAAGGCCATGGGGAGAGCAGGCCAGACAAGCAGAGGGCCGCCCAGCTCTTTGCATCTCTCCTTATGCTGTGTAAGGCATTCTCTCCCCTTCTGGACTTAAGGACAGCTGGTCTCCTCTCTCAGGGCAGAGGCTGACACACTCTGCTCTCTGCTTTTTCTTCAAAATGGATCAGGAAAGGCTGCCACTGAATTGTGCCAGTAGGGGGTGCTCTTCACTGGTCGGTCTCTCTCTCTCTCTCTTTCTCTCTCTCTCTTTCTTTCTTTCTTTCTTTCTTTCTTTCTTTCTTTCTTTCTTTCTTTCTTTCTTTCTTTCTTTCTTTCTTTCTTTCTTTCTTTCTCAGTCCATCCCTTCCTCCTTCCCTCTCTCTCTCCTTCTCTCTCTCTCCCCCCATCTCCTTCTCTCTCTTTCTCTCTTTCCTCTCTCCCCATAGGAAATGTCAACACATTTGACATAGGACATAGGAAATTTTGCTGAGAAAAACAAACAAAAGAAACAATTGAATGGAATTATTCCTGCTTAGCCTGCTCCTAGCTCCTATCCCAGTAAGAATGTTACATCCATTCGGAGGAACATGTCTTTCCTTTGAAAGTGAGAGCTGTCTGCACCCTGCCTGTCCACTTCAGCTTTTTGTCCCACTCCACATAAAGGTTATTTGGCTGTTTGATTCTTAAGACACTTGGTCCTGCCTGGCTTTCTTTCAATAGATAAACAGGGTTTAACTCTGGTGGATAATTCGGGAACTTCTTCATCTTGTCGCTTCTTAATGGAATGGGGGTATCAGAGGGGTTCTATACCAGTACCTTTATAATTGTCCTAAGTAGCTCACCACGTAGGGTTTTCTTCTCAAGAGCAGGAGTCCAACAGCTGCTTAAGTTTCCATATAACACTGCTTCCCTTCCTAATCCAAGCCCCAGGGGTACAGGCTACAGCTTCCAAGCNACCATGGTACTAAATAACTCAGTGCAGCAGGCAGCGGTCCTATAAATTACTGACAGCAGTCCTGAGAAGACAGTGCCAGGCACATAAATACATGCATTTAGCCAGCCTCCAATTAGCTTGAGGCAGACAGAAAAAAAGGAAAAACATCAACAAACCATTTCTTAGTTGGAATTTTCAGTGATGGGGTTAAAAAAGGAGAAGGGGAGGGAAGAGTTGGAAAGATGGTGATAGAAAAGGAAAAAAATGGAGGACATCCAGATGGTAGAAGAGGAAAAAAATTCTGAAAATTTATGAGTTGGAATTCCCTTGTGAGCATGGCTGTTGGAGGGTCCTGTCTGAGCATTCGCATCAAGTGGTTCAGATATCTCCATCTTCCTGAGGTCTTCCCTGGTGGTGCCCAGGTGAAAATCAGCTTACTGCAAGATGTATTCTGCTGCATGGCTTCTCTGTCCTGGTGCTTTTTACCCTAATGATTACTTGAGTCCACCCTTACCCCACCCCCCCCCGCATATTTATGAGCTCCTCAAAGGCAGGGTTTATGCCTTGTGACTGCCAGCTCTGTTTAGGTTATTCTAAGCTTAGTGCTACTGGGTTAGGCGAAGAGAAGCAAGGCATGGCTGCAGTACCGATGGCATTTTCCTTCAGCAGAATCAAGTATGGTCTTTTGTACAGAGGATGAGAAATCTCTGTACCAGCTCTCCTTTCCTATTTTAAGGAAAAGGAAATTGAAGTCTGGTGGCTACTTGATCTACATAAGATGACACTCCTGTTTGCACAGGACTAGAATGCAAACCGTTCCTTGCTCTATTTTATAGTATACAAAATAGCACTGTTCTTTGGGCAGTTGTCTCAAGTGATAGATAAGTAGAGCTGGAAGAACTCAGAGATGTCCTACTCTACAGTTAAGAATACAGCTTCCAGGGTACATGGAGAGCTAAAAAAAAAAAGAGAGAGCACACAGAGGATGCTCAAAGCAAGGCCACTGGAAGAGCAATGTCTGAGGAAGCCTAGAAAAGGACTTTATAAGCTGAGGAGGCAGCTCGTGGTGGAGTGGTAGGGGTGGGGCTGGGCACAGATGATAGGTGAAGCCACTGTCATGGACGGCTTCTTCTTTAACTGGTCACCTTGCCAATATCAGTATGGACTCAGACTCCTGTAGCCAAATCCATATCTGTACAGACTCAGTTTCTATCAGCTCCTTGTTCAGTTTTTGTTTTCTTGGTTGCTATGGGAAGGGGCTAGGGCCAGAAAGAACTTAAGAAGCCATCCTACTTGCCTTCATACAAGAAAGTCGTCATTTCTACTTACTAATGGCTTTCAAAGAGGCCCAGGTGAAGGGTCTAAAGCCACAAAACTTCCTTGTGGCTGGTCACACACTGGTGACTAGTGGAAGGTAGACTGGTCATTTTCTGAGCATTCTTTTTAAGACTTCAGAAGAATTAAGCCCTTGTTTCAGATGACTCNCAGGTTCCTCAGGGCCTGGTGAAAGNTGGCAATGGCAGTCCTGTGTCTGAGCCTTCCTATGCTTCCCTCAGGGTGGAGACGACACAGAAGACAGAAGGAAGAGAGGGTGCTATGCTGTTCTGAGACAATACGGAGCTAGAACAACCATAGCACCCAGAGTCCTGAGGCACCAGGCTCCCCTTGGCCAGGGGAACAGCCTGTCTTCATTCCTCCTGACACATAAGTGACTCTGCAGTTCTCTTAGGGACAGAGATATTCTAATTTGGGAATTGTTAGACAGCCATGAATTAGAACAGCTACTGAATACTCCCCCACCATCCTCCCAGACCAAGTCAGGGATTCAAGTATTTTGCTAATATCAAGCTTACTGTATTTCTGCTAAGGAATCAAATGAGAGAGAAAGTAGAGGGATAGACTGTATATCAGGATGGAGAGAGTCAGACCCATGCTGGCCTTCTTTGCAAGAGAAAGTCCTATGAAGTTGGAGGGTGAGTCTGGTGTGGATTCCAGAAAGGCAGTGTTACCTGCAAAGCCCCTCACACACCATACATCTCTCCCATTGGAGGCTTCTGGGCAATAGGGTAAGCCAGGGAGAAGATAGAAGGTAGGGCTCCCACCCAAGCCCTGTTCACTGCTGCTGGCAAATGGTATAAGCCATTTGGGGTCTGGTCCTCCTGTGACAGGTAAGTTAGCTCCTCCTTTAGAGTGTATCCCATTCTGTCCTGCTTCACTAGTTAAGCATGTTAATGATTTTAAAAAGCTGTTTGGCCTTCAAGGCAATGAACATTTTATTCCCCTTGCTCATAGTACCTGCACTGTTCCTGGTCATTAGAGGAAACACAGTGAGCATTTATCCCGATGAACCTTGGACGAATTCCTACTTTGGAAAGTGAAATTTCTTGCTATGAAATTCCTCTTTGTAATTATTATTTTCTTGAAAAGTGATCTCCTCCATGTGGCATCTCATGACTTTGATTTACATGTTCTCTGAATTTCTACATTTTCTTAGGTTATACAGGATCCCTTATGTTTATCACCTTTTTCTACCTACCCGAGGTGGTTATGTGAGCTCCTTGGATCCTCCATAATGGCTATAGAACTTCAGAACTGGGTATCTTCTGAGTCACTGACATGCCCAGTTTAACCCTTGTATCGGCTTCGTGCTTGGGCAAAAGAGGAGATTCTTGGAACATGAATCAGACAAAGTAAAAAAAAATATATATTTCCCCCCTGATTTTAGTCATCACATCAAACTGGAGACAGACATTGCTGCTATCTTAAATTTCAAGAAAACAACATAGTTACTACTTTAGAAATGAGTTACTTTGAATGTCAGATGACATAACCCCTTTTCCCATGAGTGAATCTTTTTAAATGTAAATGGCTGGATGGGAAGTTGAACTCTGTGTACACTAAATGCAGACTCTACAATTAGGGTGATTAAAATAATGAGACTGCACTCCCAGTTTTTGCCCAAGGTCACACAGCTAGTAATCTGTTAACCNAGCATTCATTCCCAGATCTGCTTGATTCAAGTGTGTTTAAGTCTTCCTGATTGAGAGAGGATAGTAGTGAGAGGTTGCATAATGGGATCTGGATTCTGCAGTGCGGTGAACTTGCTGGGGGAACAGCTGTGAGACTGGGCACTATGTGTTTTTACAGAGTACCTTTATTTGGAAGTTGGGGGTGGCAGCTAGAGTGTGCTGAGGAAAAAGAGATATCAACTCAAGCCCACTGTAGTATGGTAGCCCAGAGAGCAGATGGTGGGAAAATGGACAGGAGTGAGAATGCAGAAGATGCGCTAGAGATCCTAACTACAGATATAAAATTACTATAAATTAACAATGATTATTTTTTTGGTTTTTTTGAGACAGAGTTTCTATGTGTAACAGCTTTGGCTGTCCTGGAACTCTTTTTGTAGCCCAGGCTGGCCTGGAACTCACAGAGATCCACCTGCCTCTGCCTCCTGAGTGCTGGGATTAAAGGCATGTACCACTGCCACCCGGCCATCAGTGATTTCTAGAGTTTGGAGAAAAATGAGATTTGTTTTTAAATAGATGGTGAGGAGGAACAGTGACACCAGGAACCCAGACAGGGATCCAGGGGACTACAGATAGAGAAGTAGAGGTTCTTACTCAGAAGGGGGAAGGGCTTTAATGTGTCATTGAAGTGGAGCAGCTGAACTTATAAGACTGAAGATATGAAGGGAGGTCTAGATGGAGGTTGTCTTTGGAAGCTGCTTCTGATACACTCTGAGATTAGCCTAATAGCATCACTCACCCCTGAATTTCAATAGCCGCCGTGATTCCAAATTCCTTGTATGGTGCTCAGGTTTTTATGCCCATATTTTTGCCAGACTCTAGACCTGGTTTTGGGTTGGGAAATTGGGCATGTGTGTTGAGCTACAACTCTATGGATGAGGCATTGTGCAGTGAACCTGTTTTCCTTCAAGGGACATTTTCTGTTACAGAGTTAAAGAATCAAAGAACTCTGTGGCCTCTGTGGATGGGAACCATGACAAACTGAGTGCTGAGGCTCAAATCAGGTGTTTGGAGGTGGGAAGTTAAAGCAGAGAGAACTTTGAAAGATTTTGGCTCAGATTTTGGGGTTAACTGGAAGCATTCAAGAGTGAGGGAAGCAATAGGGCTCCTTCCTTGAGGGTTTGTACTCAGATANATAGCAGCATTTTCTTCCAGTGTTACCTGAATCTGGGAATCACTAGCTTCAAGGGTAAGATCCTGGCCCTGTGGAGATCACACAGATGCTGGGGATTCCTTAACAGTATACCAGAAGAACCTTAATATGTTAAACATTCNCATTTAATAACAGAACAAACCTCAGAAGCTTGAGTAAAGATAGAAGTGTGAAGTGAATGGAAACTCTCAGATCTTTAGCATAGTTCACTGTTTGTGCCTGTATACCTGCTCACAGCTTTTTCTGCAGGATGAAGAGATGTCTGTGATAAAGAGATTGAGGATGGGCACACCAGCTGCGAGCTCTGTGTACAAACTTACTGTGTCTGAGGATGCCACATACTGAGGGCTGTAGAGGCAAGCCAATTGACTTTCTCCACCCAATGAGACTCCAGATGGACTCATCAGGGGATATGAAGAGCCTTATGTGGTGTCAAGTCTTAACACCATGATTCAGGTTTTGTAGAATGTTTTCCTGAGTGTTAGACTACATTTCCCCCCTTTTTAACAAATATTTTGAAATGTTCACTTTACAATACGAAATGACATTCAGAGATAATATAACCTGCCTACACACATAATTAAATCAACATAATGCCCTAACTGCAATATAGAACAGAAATAAAAAGAGTGTAATTTATAACAAAATAGTATGCATTTCAGTAATGGGAAGGTATGACTACCGTTGAAGATATAATGAAGTCATCAGATGCTTGCTTCTTATACATAGAAATTACCGTGAATAAGACAGCTGTAAGGGCAAACTATCAGGTGTGCTGTATTGGCAATTCAGGTGCTATAAACAACATTGCCATTTATTATGTGACTCCTTAAAGTGGCGCATAACTTTTTGTAAAGTTCTTTATAAAATAAAAGGAAACCTTCCCTCAGTCTTCTATCTTTAAAAACTCCAGCCTTTTTACACCCTGTAAAAATACTCTTTGCTCTGTCAAATGAATGCAGGTTCTAGGTATGGGTCATGACAAATGATGTTTTTGTCTCCATGTCTGATGGGATATTTTCAAGCTTGGGTATGAGGCAAAATTTCACAGTATCTGTAGTAGTTTGAATGTAATTGGCCCCTATAATCTGATAGGGAGTGGCACTATTAGGAGGTGTGGCTTTGTTGGAGTAGGTGTGGCCTTGTTGGAGGAAGTGTGTCACTGTGGAGGCAGGCTTTGAGATCCTTTGCTTAAGCTTTGCTCCATTGACTTCCTGTTGCCTGTAAGATGTAGGACTCTCAACTACTATCTGCCTGCATGCTGTCATGCTGTCATGATAATGGACTGAAGCTCTGAAACTGTAAGTGAGCCACCCCAAGGAAATGTTTTCTTTATAAGAGTTTCATGGTCATGGTGTCTTTTCACAGCAATAGAACACTAGGACAGTATAATATACAACAGAACTGCCCACATTTCTGTCTTAGTCCACTCTATCAAGTGTTGATNCCTCCCACTGGATATACAAAGTGCCCCTATAGGTAGACCCACTTATTAGAGTTGATGGTGGCTGGGAAAGATCAGAAGGTAAGAGATCTGTCTGTGTTCAGTTTTTGGTACCCAATGGGTTGCTGTCCCTGGTGCTGACTAAACTTCTGCTTGGCGTAATTTGATTCTTAGTGACTTGATTGATTTCAAGTCCCACTGGCCAGCATGAATTGTCTNTGTTCCCTGCTCTGATCTATGATTCTGTAGTTACCAGTTTTAGTCTTATCTAAACTTTGAGTTATATGACCAGTGTCTAGACCACTGTGTAAGGCCACTTGGTCCTACTTTGGGCTACGAATCTTCTTGCATAGTGTTTCATTCTAGTGGCATCTCCCTGTTTGGATCAAATGTCTGAGATGCTTACTACCCCTAAATGGCTTCATAGAAGCCATCCCATCAAGGATATCATAGACTGTATATGTTTTAGCTTGGTAGAACTTAGTTTTTCTCTCATTTGGATTTAGGAGTCTGTGAATTCTTATCTATTTCTGTGAAATGCCTGTCAGTGATGCATATGTGCTGGGGGTAGACACAGATCTAAGTGATATTTTCAAAGTGTAAGAATTTCAGGAGTTTATCTAGCACATAAATGTGGTAATAAAATAACATTGGCTCACTTGGTGATTGAATTAATTCATACTTTTTCAGTTTGTTTTTAATCCTTCTAGGACACGAGGGAGGAAAAAAAGTCTGGGGCCAGTATGTTTTTAACACCTTTCCATACTTGATAATATTCTATTTTCAGAAAGAAAGAACAGGCTTCAGGCTCAGAGCCCATGGCANGGAGCTGTATCAACTACACTTCAATAACTGTATTTTCTTTGCTTTGCATGTATTTTTATGGCTACTCTGCATTTTTGGTAGGTGATGCCAATTTTTCATTTTGGTAGGAATACATTAGTTCCCCACCCCCAATCAAGTAATTTGAATTTAAAAAGGAAGAGCCACTAATATAGCGTGTGAGGAAGGTGATACAAGAGGTATTGACTTTGAGTGACACTGATATTTTCNANCTTTCAAGGGGCAGGTACATGCATGTAAAACAACTTCTGGGGCAGAGGCAGGCCGCACTGTCAGGGTATTGGCTGGTTGTCAGTTCATTAAATTATTGGTTTCTTGCACGAGGCACTCCAGGGTATTTACAATTTCTGTTGCCTCTTTGTCCCTGGATAGGAAGGCAGCATGTTAATGCCTCATATAATCGGTGATGGATGGCCTTAGCCTGTCAGTCTCTGACACTTTGAGTGTTCGGTAATTTCATTATCTACCCATTTCTCTACTCTTTGCAGTCTAGCCCTTATGACAAGATGGTATCCGGTGACAGGGAATGAGCCAGATTCCCAAGAAACGTTCTGTGTTTAGAAGGGGTGAAATTCTTTGTGAGAAGGCCCCCCCCCCAGTATAGAGCAAAGCAAGAAGCTGGGCTGAGAATATTTGCTGTTATAAAAACAGAAAGAAACAAATAAAGACCCTAGGTAAGAGGTATGTTTAGTGAGTAAGTCAAAATAAAATTAGAAGTTTTTCTCTCACTTTTTTCTTTTTTGCTTTTATGGTAGACAATATGCTCGGATCTCACCAAATAAGCAAGATGAAGCTGGCCACATTTGTCATTGGTTGGATGGGGCCCAGCTGTTTGCTAACCCAGTCTTGGCCAGGAAAGAGTTCAAACAACCTTGAGTCTGAATCAAGGCTGAATTCTTTTTTAAATGAGAGCTAGTCAGTGAGTATCCTTGATATTTACAATATTTCTTGTATTCATTTAACTGACATTTATTTACCCCACTCTTGCAAAGCAGCTTCAGAGAGGAGTGGCTATGTCAGTGGCCTAAAGTCACACAGCTGTCCAGTGGACCTGGATTTGAATTCTCCCCTCTGAATGATGTCTCCATATCTACAACCATGGGTTTTTTTTTGACATAACTGCATTTTTCTTAGAAAAGGATTCCAACCTTCTATTGAAATGCTCTTCCTTTTAATTGTAAGAACAAATTGGGCTGATTGAAAGAAAACAATGAAGTGTGTGGTGGCTGATATTGCTCTTCAACTTAAAAGCATCTAGAGTCCTTTAGGAAACACACCTCTGAGGATGTCTACATTAAGTTAATTTAGGTGAGAAGGCCTTCCGTAAGGGTGGCCTTCCGTAAAGGTGGGCAGTACATGACATGGGCTCAGGTCATCCAACTGAACAACAACAACAACAATATCAGAAAGCGAGAGGAGCACTAACATTCGTCCTTCTGCCTCTGGCTGCAGCTGCAGTGTCACCAGCTGTCTCAAGCGCTGCCTGCTGTAACTTCCATGCCATGGTGAGCTGTCCCTTCAGTCTGTGAGCCGAACTGAACCATTCCATTCCTAAGTCGCCTTTGCCAGGTGTTTTGTCACAGTCGTTAGAAAAGTAACTAATGCAATAGCTTAAGTCCTTGGAGTGGAAAGGAAAATCAACAGCAGGCAGACATAGACATAGATTCCTAGGTCCCAACCAAGGCATCCAGGATCAGCATGTCTGAGTGTGATGCTTCACCACATGTCTTGCAAGCCTAGCTTGTGATTATAGTTATCAGGGATGTCTAAGAAGTGTGACATATTTCTGCAAGTCAAGGGTGACATTGCAAATATTTAATAACCCCATTTAATTAATGGGGTCCTAGGCACCAGTGACTCGTAGCTCTAGCTCTATCAGCCTCCTGATATACTTGAAGGTTGTACCTTCCCTTTGCAGTGACAGGATGCTGGCAAAGTTGAGAGATCCAAACAGCAGGTTTTGAGCTTCTTGAGTGGTGGTAGGGGACCCAATAACTTAGAGCAAAGGTTAATGCTTTACTTATGTGACTACACCCATGAGTTAAATATCAATCTTGTAATCCTCATAAAAGATCCTGAAAACTGATGGTGAGGTTTTCTATAAGCCAATAATTCTGGAAGTTTCTGTTCATCTGCATGAAAATTATAGGGAAGCTCTTTTTAAAGAAAACACAAACTTGGGATGATGAGAATCCAAACTACTGACCATCAGCATCCTATCAAGGATAATGAGCCACAAACTGGCATTTGTTGCTGGTGAGAATCAGAAATGATACAGACAATTTGGAAGACAGTTTGGTGGTTTATTATAAAACTAAACACACTCTCACCATACAATGCAGCAGTCACACTTCTTGGTATTTTCCCAAATGAGCTCAAAGCATATGTCCACTCGAAACTCTACACAGGAATGCTCATACCAACTTCTTCATGGTTGATAAANCTTGGAGAACAAAGATTTCCTCCACAAGGTGAATGAGTGTAGTACTCCTTTATAAATGGAGCAATGTGCAGTATTAAGAAATGAGCTATCATGTCATGAAAGTATAAAAAGAACCTTAAATACACACTGCTAACTGAGAAGAATGCTTTAATAGACAACATGAAAAGGCCATGCAATATGAACACACACACACACACACACACATACACACACACACATACACACACTTCTGGAAAAGCCAAGACTATAGAGACAGTGGTGAAAGAGAGAGAGAGAGAGGAATAAATGGAACACAGAGGATTTTTAGGTAATGAAACTATTCAGTAGGATACTAGAGTGGTGGTTACACACCNTATGTTTGCTAAGACTCAAAAAATACACNATTCTAGGAGTGGGCTGTTATGTAATCAGTAGACTTTGGGTGTAATTATACTTCCACATGGGAGATTGATGGTAAGGAAGGCCATGAGATATGTGTGGGGAGAGGGTTTATAGACACTGTTTTTAAGGATTAATTTTACTGTGATCCTAAAGCTATTTTTAAGGAAATTGATTGAAATAATAAAAAATATAAAATCCCAGCTTCCATGGCTTGGCTGTAGTTTCAGGTGGAAAAGAGAGAGACGGGAACCTCCATTTCCAGCCAGCTTTCCAAAGGATTCTTAAGCACCCTGGTGGTTAAGACTGGTAGAGTAGGCAAGCCAGTCACTNGTAGCATGCTGAGGAAATGACTCTCACCTTCCCCGTTCCTGGTTCCTTCCATCATGATCATTAGCTATTTTTCCTCTTACATCATCAATTTCCAAAGCTGCCCCTTNTGTGAAACGTTCCAGTACTCAGTGAGCTGGGACTGAGTCCTCCTCAGCAAACTGCAGGAACTAATAGCTATTCCGTTGATGCTTTCCATGCCTGCACTCCCTGTCTTTTTATTAGGAGAAGGACAGTAGTGAGAAGGCAGCCATGACCTGGTTGAGGTCCNATTTTTGCCATTCTTTGTAACCTTAGGNATTNCTCTTTATCTCTCAGGCTCTAGGATTCCTCACTGGGTGAGGTGGGGGTCTATCTCATATGGAAGTCTGGAGTGCTGCATCAGGACACAGTGGCTTTTAACAGTTCTCAGCTTCCTCTTCTCCTTTAGGGGAGAAACTGTGGAAGAGTGTGCCCACACCTGGACAGATCTTTGCTTACCACCTTGGAAAGTTATTCAACCCTTTCAAACTATGATTTCCTTTGTAAAGTGGGAGTAGGAAAGCCCAGCTTTCAGCGTGATTTAGAAGTTGAAACCGTTACTNCTCTCTGAGGATCACCTCTGTGCCAGGCACAGGAATACTCATTTGGTGCAAACACTCCTCTTCATTCCCTCACAGCTCACGTGCTCCAGACTCAAGGCAGTGTGAGGATGAATGGATTGCCTNCTTCTCTTTGGTGCAAGTGGCAACACAGAGAGTAAGATCTGTGTCTGGTTAAGGATCGTCTTAAGGAGTTGTGTTCAGNGATGTGTGTTTTGAACCAGGGCCTGAAAGGAAGAACTAATCACTGAGGGATTACTTTAGTTCTAACTCTAAAATCTTACTCNAGTTGACAGATATGTAAAAGCTTATGATGTCATTGTAATACACAGTAAGGGCAAGCTTCAGATCCNGAGAAGAAAAGGAAAGTTCTACCACTTTTAAGGTCTTAAGTTGAAACACTGATAAGAATAGAACTTACAATGATTTTGACAGATCCTGGCGTCTTTGATGTTAAAATGGGAATTGTGTTCTCTGAGCCCTACTTCCCGTTGCCAGCTCACTCAGCAATTGGTCCATTTTTCTCTTTTTTCCTTTATTATATTTTAAGCCATTTAAAATATTTTGGTGAGTCATTCTTCTAGGTAATTAGATGAAGTGATTAGAACGGCTTTGGCTTTTTATACTCTGAGACATTAAGTTCCTTTTACANGCCTCAGCATCCTCATTTTCAGTAATGACCTAGTACTTAACCANGGTTTCACCAAGATTCTGGGTGCATAATCAGAGACGGAAGTGGTGGACTGACTTCTGGGTGATGGGAGGCTCTAATATTTAATATCTGCTCTGAGTGTGACAGAGAGTAAGCATCACCCCTTTGGGGAATATCCAGGAGATATTAGTGCTGGGAACATGCNTAGTGGGAAGGACATAGTGGGGATTGGATGACATGTGACCAGCTGTCACAAGCTCNGGTCACTATAGTGGACTACAACCTGGAGCTGTAAGCTGAAATAGACCTTTTCTCCTCTAAGTTGCTTTCTGTCAGGGTACGTTACCATAGCAACAGAAATGGAATTAGAACAGATGTGATATAGTTCATCATGGTGGGGTAGACATGGCCTGGCAGTGGGAGGAAGAGGCTAGCCCATGGCATTGTATCTGCAGTCTGGNAGCAGAGAGAGAACAGGAAGTGGGGCCAAGGGAGACCATTACAGAAAACCATGACCTATCCAGATGCAGAGTTGTGGAGCCCAGTCCCAATGGATACATCTACAAGACACTCCCACACCTAAGGCTCAGGGAGTGTTGTAGAAGAGGGGTCAGAAAGACTGTAAGAGGCAGAAGATCAGGGAGTTTGTTCTGAGATTGTGTCTCCTAGTAATATCAGAAGATACACCCATAAAGTCTCACCAACACGACTGCCTAAACATGAGCTGAACAAGGATGGCACCACTCAACGTGTCAAACAGAACAGAGAAAAGCCCNGAGGCCTCAATCCTACACAAAGAACTACAGACAACTGAGGAAATCTGAGAATGGGAGAGCTGGCCTTCCCCAGGAAGGAACACACCAATTGGTTGTTAAATGCCAAACGGTCATCCCTGAAAACATACAAACAGGTAGCTTTATATGGACTGAACAGGTTATATTTAGCAATATATATGTTTATACATATATGCATGCAATAACAATTGGTAAAAAAAAAAAAGAGCAAAAACAAAAAAGAGTCCATGAGTTTGAAGGAAAGTGGGGAGGGGTATATGGGAGGGTTTGGAGGGAGGAAAGGGAAGGGAGAAATGTTGTAATTAAATTATCATCTCAAAAATAAAAGTAAAACTTAACAAGCAAATACAGTCTTTTCCTAGTGACATACTTTCTTTAGTAAGGCCTTACCTCCCGAAGGTTCCATAACTTCCCCAAATAGTGCCACCCAATGCGGACCAAGTGTTCAAACACATGAGCCTATGGTGGGGGGCATTTGTGATTCAAAACACACCAGGAAACCACTAAGAAATTGCACACATCACTTCCACTCACATTGTACTGAAGAGAAAGGAAGCTGTATCTCCTGGTCACGTCTGTGTGTAATGGCAGCAGGTGCACTGCTAAATGATAGAAGGAGAGGGAAGCAGTAGGAATGTTCCCTGTTCCTGAAAGGGGAAGACAGATAGGTAATGAAGGAGAGCTGGGGGGATTTGACACAGACCCTTGCCTTCCTAAGTCAGTGTGCTTCTCTCGCTGTCAAACCCATGGGGCCCTCACATTTCTCTCAGAAGCTGAGTGGAGAGGCCATGGGCTGAGCAGTGACACTAGGACCTCTCCTCAATCAGTTCATTTTGATTTCACCTTTTCCTTCCGGTTGGCTTTCCACAGAACTTTTAAAGAAACATTTCCTTGGTTAAAGTATTTTAGAAAACCATGTCTGTAAGCATTTTTCTAATATTCCCTTCTGTTCCCTGTCCATGGCTTTCTCCCTTCAACCTGTCCTTGCTCTTCTTTCTGGGTGTCTAGCTGGTTATAAGGAATCTATTTCATGTTTCTGTATGAGACTCCAGGCTCCTTTATTCACTCAGGCTCTTACTGCAGGTGAGTGACCCCATTTTTGCTCCCATGTTCTCAGGAAATGCAGCGTGTTTTTCTTGATCGTTTTCTCCTCCAGCCCAGGCTTGAGGTCCTCTGACTCCTTCGGGTGCAAGGTGTCCCTGGTTTCCTACGTTTGACTGCTATTGCAGAGATGTGCAACTTCCTATACAAAGCTGTTTCCAGTTGAACAAAGAGTAGCCATGTACTTGCCTACCATCTGATGCTGGGGTTGAAATCATCCCAGGGAGGGAATGGCTTTGGGCTTTTAGCCCCTGGTTGGTAGGTATACATTACCTGTTTGTGCCTAGTTATCTAGTTACATTGTTCATACAATAGTTTCTTTTACTTTTGTAGTAATGCCTTGACATCACCATAGTTTTTTACAGTTTCCATAGCCCCTTTGGTTGGTACATACTCGGGCATTGCTTCATTACTGAGCTGCATCTCTAGTCCACCACAGCTTTTCACATGGAGCATTTGATTCTGACAAGCACCCAGGTTATGAGCATCTGACTCAAGGTGACTCAACCACTAAGCCTCAGAATCTGGCTTTGGACTCATTTCTTCTACCTTCCCCTTCCCAAGTACATAAGCTCTTGGTCGTATGGCTCCTGGAGAGGATGATGAAGGAGGCTATTAGAAGTTTCTTATATTTTTTGCTTTGTAAGGGGGTCTCAATGTGAAGTCAGTGATAACTTCCTTTCTCCCTTGCTTCATCCGGTACTTTCATATGTTCCCTCACTCCCTAACTTCACGTACTATTCAAAGTTGGACTGTGGGTAGTCACAAACTGGGGGTTTGTGCTGTACAAGGATGCACAGGCTAAGCCTGACGAAATGACGTATCCACTGCCATCTAGTTAGCAATGACCCCTCAGCTGAAGCATGTTTTGTCATTTCTGTCTGCTGAGTGGTGTCACGAAAGAGGGATCTTNACCAAATGTCCTATGAAAGATAGCACTCCATCTCCATCTTTAGAAGTCAACAGAGCCAACAGAGGTGGGATGGAGTTTGGAGAGTGGAGTCTATTCAGGAAACTGGAATGGATAAAAATTATATAAGTTGGGCAAAGTGAGTTGATTTCTCCTGGGAAGACTAGAGATGGATTTGTTTGTGTGTGTGAGGTACCTAACAACCTGAAGAAAGGATTATCTCTAAATACTCTAAGGGGTCTCTGTCTCTGTGTCTCTCTGTGTCTCCCTCTGTCTCTCCCCTCTCTCATTCATTCATTCATTCATTCATTCATTCATTCATGACAATGGGGTTTAGGTAGAGAGATTAATGGAAGAAGTCAAGCCTAGTGTGTTACTTTAAGCTATCTCTGAGGTCGTGTCTAGGACAGATTGAACATCCAGTGGACCATGCCACCTCTAAAGAGTACCAGCACTGTGTGACTCATATATGTGAGCTGTGGCCCTGTGCTCGTGCTGCCTGCCTTGAGTAGGGGAAAGTGACCTGTGCACACAGCACTGATAGGACGTTGTAGCNAGGTGGAAACAGCCTGCCCTGAGAACCCAAAGGAGAACAATTCCACTATCAGGGATAGTGTTGTGAAGGAGGAGACATTTCATGGCTTGGCTGATTTGTAAAGGGAGGACCATAAGGCACCCAGGGATCACAAAGAAACCTAAACAAGGGCTCAGTTGTGGAAAATGCTAGGAATAGTCAGGAAATCTCAATTTCCTGTGCTGCTTAAAAGGAGGGTGTGGAGGACATTGTAAACAGACATTGATGGAGTCTGATTCATGGGGTTAGAATTGGAGATGGGGCTAAGCATCACCCTAAGGAGTCAAGGCTCCCTTGAGAGGTCGTAGGAAAGAATGAGGCATCGGAGCATGGGCAACAGGGTCTGTGAAAGCTTCCGGCTTGATGCTCGTCACTACCACTCTCTTCTGGAAGGTGGAATTTGAGATCAGACAGAAGAAAGGGGATAGTGTGATTAATAACCACTGTGCCCACTCACTTCTTCATTCCTACCACTCTCACCTCACACAGAGCTTTCTCAGCCTCTTGCTTCCATGTTCCTTGTCCTTTTATTCTTTTCTTGTTTTTTTTTT
Organism: Neotoma lepida; assembly: GCA_001675575.1. Classification (NCBI taxonomy): domain Eukaryota; kingdom Metazoa; phylum Chordata; class Mammalia; order Rodentia; family Cricetidae; genus Neotoma; species Neotoma lepida. The sequence continues at coordinate 174,164 of LZPO01044523.1, read as the reverse complement.
TCCCACTTTCCTTCTTTCTTGTGTAAATCTCAGTCTTATTTGCTGCTTAACTCCACCTCTGGGATCCTACTTTGATTACTATAGATCACTGTAGCCTACATTACAGGACCCACAGAACAGTGAGGGTGTTGAGAAGGAAGCTCTAAGTATTTTTAGATAAATATATTGTTGGCATTTTTGAACTTTTTTAATAAAGTAAAAGTATCTTTAGTTTCCACCAGAGGAAATAGGAGCACAGAGAGGTCAAGTATACATCCAAGATACACAGTTCCAAATTACTAGGACCAGGACTCTCAGTCAAAGGACAGCATAGATCGAGTCCTTTTGAGGGGGTCTTTGTTCTTGGAGAGGTGTTGGTGGTCTGCAAACCACCCAATATTAAATGGAAGATTTATGTGAAGACTGTGCTGCTTACTTTTGGGAGGGATTCCTTCATCTCAGCATTGTCTCCAAGAACTTTAAGAACCATTGCATCCAAGAGAGCCAGCATGCAGAGGCCATCAGGGCCTGGGGGGAAATGTTCCTAACCAGGGAAGAGTCGCAGGGGCTTTAAAAGCCACGTTACACCTTCAGATATTCTCAGTTTGGTATCTAGGAATCAGCATTTGTTGGCTAGACACCTTCCCTATTTTCTCCTAACTTTTTGAAATGTGAGGCTGCTTCAAACAGCTGAACTTTCTGAAATGAGGGTGATGGCTCAGAAGTTAAGATTCTACTGTAGCTTTCAACACTTGCTGCTCCTGCCTGTGACAGATGGATTTGTAGCCATTATCCCTTCAAATATGATGCATGATGGAGTTGTCCTTACACCAGAGAAAAAAGCTTCATAATTTACCTTCANATCTGGGCTTGAGCGAGTGCGGGGAGGCTCAGCTCTGCCATCNTGTGAAATGGGTTCTTGGAAATGGAATGGNTCAATTGTCTGACCTTTACAGCATATTTAAATATATCTTATAGTGTTCACAGTAGTAAACAGTATAGCTAAGGTTATGGACTAGGAGAACTGAGTGAAACATTTTCAGCTAAGCTGTGGGCTGTCCTGGCGGGGAGACAGGCACTTGGCTTTGGACTGGGATGGAATCTGGAAGGGGGAGTGATGGCAAATATTTTCCCAGTTAGTGCTTGTTGATTTGGCACCAAGAGAGCCACAGCTTNGGAAGTTCTTTTTACTTATTTGGGATATATTCCTTCTTCTGTGAGTGGGTAGAAGACCTGACGGTGGCTCTCTATTTATTTATCCATTCACCAAATGTTTATTTGACATGTACTATATACTGGGCACTGTTGTAGGGGTTGGAGATGTGAAGGTANAGTTTNAAATTGAACATGCTCACAGTAAAATAGAGATGAGTAGGTATAAGAAAAGTGTGCTAACAGGATATNCATTTTGTGCACATAGAGTACAGACATAACATGAAAGGGACAGTAGTTAGTACTATATAGGAGCCACAAGGAACAGTAAAGATAGAAGCATAGAGGTAAAAATGATGTGTAATTTGAAGGGTATATAGGGAACCAATTGTAATGGATTGGTAGAAAGAATGTTCCACAGGGAGAGAATGACCACTGGGTGGAAACATCTTGTCATGTCCCTGTGAGTGAGGTAGGTACTGTCAGTAGATGGAAAACCACTGGGTCCATCATCATCAGTGCCTGTCTTTATTAAGGAGATCTTGTATTCACTGAGTACCCTCCATCACAGCAGGTCTTTGGATAAGCATTTATGCTACCCTGTCTCATTTGGTGTACCATGGCCCCTTTAGGCACATACCAGCATTATCAGCAAGACTCAGAGAAGTCAAGAAGCATGTCCAAAGGTCATTGGGCAGTAAAATGACTTAATGGTGACTTGAGGATGTATTGGAGGTAAAGAAAAACAAATGAACATGAAACCCAACGTGGTGATGACATCAGAGAAACCAGTAAGGTATTTGAAAAACAGAAGGTTTAGGGGTGAAACAAAGNAAGACTGAGGATAGTTTCTAGATTTTTCTCTTATGCAATGCGAAGGATGATCATGCCTTTCACAGAGCAGTGCGAGTTGCTAGGGACACAGAAATGAATGGCATGTTGTTCCCCTTGTTTGAGGTTAGGGAAAATCATGTAGGCTTTTAGCAGCGAAGACTGATCACTCTTTGAGCCAGGGACCCTGTTTCTCACCCTTCATTTGACGTTGATGTCCTCCTGATGTAACAGGAGGAAGCCTCAGCCCCCAGGGCAGGGGCTGCTTCCTGGAGCTCTGCCTGGCATGTGTCATCCTCCAGTGGGATGGAGTATTTCTGAACATGCTTCCGACAGCAAGCACGTTCTCCTTTAAGCAGAGCCATATGCGCCACATCTCCAGNGTGAAAATTTAGCCACCACTGAATCATCTAGAGATGAAATAAAGGTTAGGAGATTTTTTTTAAAAAAAAAGCAGAAATAAAGGGCTTTCAACTCTATTTTTATAACATTCTTGTCATTATAGAAGTAGGAATATCTAGTGAAAGATTTGAAAATCTGGAAACATAATGAAGGAAATAGAAATGACATAGCATCCACTGATTAGGACACCAACGTGCATGTACATTTATTTTGTAAANTTAGGTTAATACTTACATATTTTTTATACTTACGTATTTTTTATTTTGCGTTTTAAAATATACAAATGTGCACAAATATATATTCTAAACACTTGTTAGCATATTGTTTGATGGGGTGTCTTTACAGTTAACTTCATATTACATAATTATGCATTATATTCAATATCAAGTATACAAATAAGAGCCTGATTTTAATGTCATCACATTGATGTGCCTTAGTGTCACCAACCATTCTACTATTGTGTGGATTTGTGTTATTCCTGCGAATTTGCTGCTGTAGGCGATGATCTGTGACCTTCCTGGGCCCTGGAACATCATTATGATCATCTGATTATTTTCTCTGGATGTCACCTTAGAAGTAGAAGCTTTGCGCCAGAGGGTAAAAACATTTCTTAGAGATTTCTGATATTGAGAAATTGCTTTGCAGAAAGGAGCTGTAGCACTCATAACCCTGACTTTTGTATTGTCTTTAACTCAGACATTTCCAGGTGGCTGGTATGGGAACAGTTCGCAGCAANTATTTGTTTGTTCATTCACTTACTCATTTATTTATTCAGTAAATATTTATGGTGGTAATGGTGGTACCTTGGGAGGAATAAAAATGTCTAAGGCAAGTGGTTACACAACCTTGTGCATTTGTCAAAACTCATGAAGCCATACATTAGAAAGAATGAACTTTGCTGTATGCAAATTAAAGAAATATGACTTAAGATGGGCTCTGACAAACCCATGNTTCTAAGGAACTTAAAATCCAGGAAAAGAGATAATGTATGCAGGCAGTAGTTACAACACAGGGCAGCCCATTAAGAAGGAAGTGGAAGTATTTGTTGGAGTAGATGCGGCAGGAAGGGGACCCAGTCAGGGTTTACATATTCAGATTTGTTCATTTCCTGGTAATATAAAGATAAAAAGACATAAGAGTACCTGCCCTCAAAGAAACCCAGCATCGTTGGGGTCAGAATTACAAACAGAAACCATGCCCGTGATAATTATTGCAANTTACACCAGAGGGAGAAGGAAGACTGTCTGGGAGATGTGAGCCCAGCAGGCCTCTGGGAGGAAAGGGCATTTGACANGAGATGTTTCGTTTACTCTCCACAGTTGCCTGGCCAGGAAAGAACTTCACACTTATTTTAGGAGGAGGAAATGGAAGCTGAAAGAGATTAAGCTATTTGGCCAAGGTCACACAGCTTGAAAGTGGCAGAGCCTCAAATTAATGACCCCTAGAAGTATGCTGTCTGTNCTAGTCACTGGGTCCCTAAGACTGGGACTAAGGAAAAATATGGATTGATAGGGGTGGGGTGTCATCTCCAGAGAGAAGCTCAGAGAAAAAGCAGATGGGAGACCAGGGNTTTTACATTTGGGGGAAGTGGCATACAAGAGATGAGGTAGAAGCTAACTGTCCAAGCTGTGCGTTCTGAACCCAGGGGTGTCAATTTAGTAGGGAGGGTAGTGATTGACTTTTTTGAGAACAATAGGGTAAACTGCCCAAAGGTCTGCATCAGGAGAAATTAATCTGGTAGCAGCATCCTGAAGGAGTTAGATGAGGGGTAGATAGTGCCTTCCTTCTCTGTCGGAGTTACCCTGGTTCCAGTGGTACACACACTGTCCAGTGTAAGGAAGGCCATGTGTCTTAGCTCCATGATCAATTCTCAACTAGCTTGGCCCATTCCGAGCTATCACAAGGGTTTTGTGTCTGCAGGAATTCTTTTAAGAATTCATAAAACAGTCGGAAAAACTCTGACCCAGATTTTGTTGTATTATTTCAGTTAAAACAAAGCAAATCAACAGAACCTCTTCCACTTGAATGTTATTTACTTTTCATTTTCTATTTCTACTCCCAGCTTGCAATTCCAAAAATAAAAAGCTTTGTTTTCTTAAACAATAACAAGGCACAGTGTTGAGACAGTGCTGAGAGTCAGGCAGAGGTCTTGGTGCACAGCCAGGGGAAGGACTTTGACCTGGAAGGCAACTTGCAATTGAAGCCTTTGTTTCTGAACCAGATTTGCTTTTAAGAGGGACCAAGCAGGGCTCAGCCTGGACATGAGATGCCCAGACAGCCCAGGGGTTACTGAGAATCTCAGTCTGGGAAAACCAAAGACCTTGAGAGCACCTCCATCTGGATAACCAAAGGCAATAGGAGTCTGTTTCTTTTCAACGTCTTGGCTGATGGGTGCATACTCTGGGAGGATTGTGAGTGTGGAGGTGTGAAGTCTTTTCAGGCACCAGATATTCAAGTTGCCTCTTTCTGTTCTGCAACACTAAGGTTTGGCCAAACCTCTAACCTCTATAACCTCTCAATTGTATTAACTCTATGAGACCCTGATCGTATTAGCACCNCTGACTTTCCCCTGGCCTGCAAAGTATTGTTTGCTTCTCAGTCTCCTCAACTCTGTCCCACATTTGTTGAGCACACTTCAGCCTTTCTGACTACTCTGCCCCCTCAAAGGTGTCCAATTCTTTTCAGCGTCCAGAACCTTCATCATTACTGCTTACCCCAAACACAAGGCTTCCCCTTCTCCACATCGTCAGTTGTCTCTTGGAACTCATCATCACTAGTGACATTTTTGATGTTCTGGTGGGAAAGCTATCCCCACTTTGTTTTATTTTTCTCCAGTTCTGGGAATTTCACTGCACCGAGGAATAATACTCATTCCTTTGTTTGGTTTATAACCCTCCCTCTTCATGTTAGATTTTATACCGGAAATGACAGCAAGAGCTTCTCCTAGGCATATTAAAGTTTGAATCTGAAATGCCCTCTACCGCCTTATTCTTTGCATGCTTTTTTTCCTAGTAGGTNACACTATTTGGGGAGGTTCTGGAAATTTTAGGAGGTAGAACCTGGTGGGTTAAAATAGGTTACTAGAGGCTGCCACTGAAGGTCATAGCCTGGCTTCTGGTTCCAGCTTCGCTTTCTGTTTCCGATCCACTGTGACATAACAGCCACTACCATACATTCCTACTATCATGTTCTGCCCAAACCCATGGGACCAAGCAGTCATGGACTGAACTCTGAAGCCATGAACCAAAAGAAGCAGAGTCTTCCTTCAGTTGTCTACATTAGCTATTTTGGTCATAGTGACTCACTCAAAAGTAACCGATCAAACATGCTAATGTTAGTAGTAATATGTGCTAATATAGACATCTGGTTTGTTTGACTCAAGTGGGGAAGGAGATTCAGTAGTGTATGCCTGAGCCATTCAGTTCCTGACAGTGCACCCACCTTTGGAGCAGGGACTCCCCCTTCAGGGCTGGTCCCCTTTCATGGCCCAGTAAGAAGATTCGGTAAAAATCAATCTGGGACTTGTACTGGCTTCTGAAGAGAGGCAACATCCTTTTGGGCCATGAAGCAGAAACAGTAACCAGGACAAAAATGTTTCCATGAATTGGATAGGAGAAAAAAATCCTTTTTTTCCATCACGTGATCATTCTAAAAGCTTTTGTTGGGAGGAAGGGAAAAAAATCCTCGTTGAGAAAGTGTACTTGGGAGAGTCCTTAATTTGCTGTCTGAGCAGTTTAGGGAAACTCTTCAGTTTTCTCCCCTATTATGGTCACTCTTCTTCATGAGGAGAAAGGGCTTCTGTTGAGCATGGCTGGACTCTGAAAACCTCTCTCCTCTCAATAGCTTGCAAGGAGCTAGTGCCATACCACAGTGGGTAGGATGGGGGTCTGCACCTCAGGCTCAAAGTGAGAGTGACTCCAACCTTGACCTTAGGGACACATTCAGAGGCCTGCTGCCTGCCGCCTCCTCCTCCACACCTGCAGTGGGACCTGTCACTGACCTTTGGATTTTTCCCTCCCATCTTTCCACCCTTGCTTTGCTGCTCCAGTATTGCACACTGTCCTGAAACACTGATCCTTCTCAAGATCAGTCTTCTGCACTGACCCAGCCTCTGTGACCTCAGCTTGAACCCCACAGGTTATCCCTTCTGGCCTTCGCAGACCATTGTGTCCTGTGACTCTGTGACTCCCTTGCCTTTGCAGGCCATTCTATCCTGTGACTTGGTGACACTGTTCCTGTTGCCTGAATTCTGCTCCCTTCCAACCCTTGTCAATCTGGACCTCTGTGTGGCAGGGTCTTGCTCATCCTCTTGGCCACTTCCTTCTCCAGGAAGCCTGCTTTGATTGCTATCCTCTATTGACTGTCATTACCTCATGGTCAACTCTGTCATGACACTCATTATCTGGCCATTGTGTGTGTCTGTGTTTCTAACTCACTAGATGTGAACTGTGCTGGGGCTGAGTCAGGACTGGGCCTAATTTATCTTTGCACCTGTGGGATGTACTAGCTCTCTTAATGAACT
>LZPO01044523.1:143619-163479 GCA_001675575.1 Neotoma lepida | reverse complement strand
CACTGGCTCACTTGCAGCTTTTCCCTTTTCTTTCAAGAGAAACAGAGACTACGGGAGCCTGTTATAATGCCAGCTAATATCTTCCAACTTCCCTCTCTGCGCCAGGCACTGGAGTATTGGTTTACTGTCATTTTCCTTATTCTCCTTGCTGCCCTGAGGTATGTAGATGCACCTGTTTACTGAGGCAGGAGGGAGGCGGAACATCCAGTGTCATCTTCCACTGTATGAAGGCACTGCCCTACGCCAGCACGGGCCACCTGGTGGTGAAACTTGAATCTTCCACAGGAGCACAAGGATACCATCAGATGTAGCTCAGAGTCTGCCCTGCTGCACTATTGGGTCATGTCATATTGGTTAGGACTCTGTTCATGTTGTACTCTGCATTGCTTGGGATTCTGTTAATTAGAGGCCACTAGAGAAGTTTCCTAATGCTAACAAGACAACCTAGTGCCTGCTGAACCATGGAACATAGTGTGGTGCATAGAACCCTGATAAGTGAGGCTAGGCTTCTTGTTCTAGATGTGAGTGTTTGGGGTCATTAGGAGTTGTGGGTACCTCCCACTGCCTCAGCCCTCATCCCATGTTTTTATCTGTGGTGNTTGTGGGAGGCTGTCCACCTGGCCCCCCTGGACAGTAACTTCCGGAGGGACTCTGGAAAAGTTCCTGGTTAATTTGAGTTGTTGGGNTTCCGTAAACAAATTCAACTTCCCATGATGCCATTTTGGTCTCTGGCTTTCTCTGGATACCAGTTACTGGAGGGTAACTCAGGCTTATACAGGGAGAGTGTCCTTGTCACTGTCTGTCTCAGTAGAGTATTGGAGATCCATGAGCAGCACAGGCCCAATCACAGGGAGCACAATTGCCAGAGTTTGAGGCAAGGCTTAGGCTGCAGCCTGGGCACATGGATGCCTTGCCCAGACTTTAAGGCCCTGTTTATCTAGCTCCCTGTCTTTTGTGGAGTAGCATGTGTCCTGCTTCACCAAGCCCAAAAGAAGTTGNCTCTTTCCTGAACCTCATCCAGCCTCAGCACCTTCAGCTACCTCAAGCTGTGGATAGGCTGAACTTTGAGCNGTCCACATTTCCAAGTATTCTCCATACAATACCTAGCCAAGGAGGGAAGAACATCCCTACATTCAGGGGAGAATGATCTGGTCCATGAACTTCCTTTTCAGGAAGGGAAGTGTGGCTCCTAGATGAGGGGCTACCCCCACTCTTTGTCTACGTAGATGCCAATTTCGGCACTCAAGTCATCTCCTTCCTCCCACTTCTTCTCTTCCTTTGCTTTCTTCCTTCTTCNGAAGGAGGAAGAAGCATAGACAGAAGGGTGATGAAGAGAATGGACATCTTGCCTGTAGAACCCGGGTCTTCCTGAACCCGAAGCCCACAGTGTTCTTTGTGCCAAGCCATGCTGTTCTGGGTTAGGTTCTTTCCACGTCCCAGAGCAGTGGTTCTGGACCTGTGAGTCATGACCCCTTTGAGGGGTTGCCTAAGACCATCTGCATATCAGATATTTACATTAATATTCATAACAGTAGCAAAATTAGTTATGAAGTAGCAATGAAAATAATTTTATGGTTGGGGGCCACCATAAATGAGAAACTGTATTAAGGGGTGTCANTAGGAATGTTGACAGCCACTGTCCTAGAAGCCTGCCTGAGCTTCCTAGCCCACCCTCAGTGCCTCCCCTTCCTCTTTCCTTTGAAATTTTCCATTTCATCAATTTAGCATATCTCTTGTGGTATCTTGAATAATTGAGCATATTTGGGCATTAAGGTTGCACTGTCTGCCTGGGTATATACACAATGTTTATACATTCTCCCCTGTGTGTGCATGGTCAGTTAGGTTGTCTGCTGTGTTGATGGGTCACACATAGATGTCCTAGATCTTTTACCCCCTTACTATGTCTTTATGTTCCTGTACTGAAGCATAAAAATGGCCCATTCTTTCAGACAACGCTTATCTATCAAGTAGTGAGTTTCTGATCTAAATGATGTCAATAGGAATCCTTTCCCAGGACCTGGGGATTGAGAGCCAGAGTTAGCACAATATTCTGGTGAACTGGCCCTCTGTTACATGTAGGCAGCACCTGAGGAGTTCCCTGTCAACTTGCATGGGAGAGGAAGGTGGGGCCTTCTCTCAAACTGCAGAAATCTGGGAGATGGAGAGAGGCCTTGAGCTCTANCACTGTGATTGTCTCATCCAGAGTCATAACTGTAGATTTGTCCTTAAGTCCTATGGGACCCCTCACCTTTATGAACTCTATCCCTTGCTTCCCAACACTCTAACTTATGTTGGTCTCTGAGGCTTTTGCCATCTACAGAAAAGAGTCTAACCCAGGATGTCTTTGGCACCCACCAGTGTGCTATAGGCTGTTGTGATGATTCTCAATCTGACCAATGACAATGTTTCATTTGGAATTTTGCTGAGGTTTGAACACTGAATGAGCACTGTTTCCAAGTTGGACAAGCACAATATCAGTATGCCTTACCCAGTCAGGTGTTCACACCCCACGAGACTGGCTTTTCACTGGCTGTTGTTCACACAGTCGCTTTTGGTGATATGCTTAAAACAAAAGGAAACAAAACTAATTCCAAACTTAGTGTCTGTGTAGAAACATCCATCAAAGCTGGAGATAAAATTAGTGGAAAACTGGAAAGGTTAGTAGCTTTGGGATAATTCTTAATAGAGATGTGATTGGTGAGACAGCCAGGGGAACACATTTGTTTTATTTAAGATTTTGTGGATCTGCAAGATTCTCATTTGAGAATTCCAAAATGCTATACTTTTTGTGGATGGCTTATAGAATGCAGGTTGTCCAGCTAGTCAGGCTCCCAGTACTCACATTCAATTCATGAACAGGGACAACCAGAATCTATATTTAAACATAATTTATCAGAAGAATTTGTCTGGAGTGGTTCATGAACCACACTGAGTGATGTTTACCTGGAGAACATAGCCTTCTTCTATGCCATCTGCCTGCCTGTTATCTACCTACCTACCTACCTATCTATCTATCTATCTATCTATCTATCTATCTATCTATCTATCTATCTATCTATCTATATGTAAATTTACCTACATGTATACTTATTTCCCTCTCATATATCTTTCTGCATCTACATTCTCTTTCTCTTTCTGACTCTCCTTCACCTGCCTACATTCTCATGTTTCTTCACCTCTCTGAGTAAGCTCCCCACAGCTCCTCCTTTATGTTCACAGTACCTAATAAGTGTTGGTACATTTTAAATTCCTGGCAAATGCTTGATGCTTAAATATTCCTTCTACTATAATTTTGGGCTTACTCTTTTCTTGGCATTGAACCACACCCCATACTTTCCACGTTAGTATACTGGGTATTGGAAAGCAGGTGTGTCCCACATCCATCCCCTGCCCACATGGAGCCTACTCTTTTGAGTCAAAGCTCTAAATTTAGGAGAAAAACTGCCTTCTGGCGCCTGCCAGATAGGTAGTCAGGACAAAGAAGAAACCATGATTCAAAACCCAAGGGATTCAAGTTTTAGACTCATGGAGAGGCAGGTAGAATGCCAGAAGTACCATGGCCCTCATTCCTGGGGAGCTGAGGTGGCCTAGGCATGTGGTTTCTTGTGTATTCCTTAAGTGATGTGTTTAGAATAGGACATTGGCTTGAGTTTGAGTCTGTGACCCTTGAAGATTTTGTTGAGTTTACTTTGAATTTGGCCTCAAGATTCCAGTTGAAGTTCTTGCAGGTACCTCAGCTGCCATGGTAACGTCATTGATGCTGAAACTGCTGTGTTAATTGATACCTTCTAATCAGGAAGGAGGTGGAATTTGAAACCCTGGGAGGAATCAGTCAGATTTTCTANAGTAAGAATATATTATGAGCTGCCATTTGCATCTCATGAGACTTTGCTTATTTAATCCATGTAGGTTTTGGTTTCATCCCTGAAAGAGATGGAAATAATGATGTCATGTATCATCAGACAGCTATAGGGTTAAATGAGGTGCTGGGACTAATTGGTGACTTCTAGCCTTATTGCCATTATTATTATTAACTTGAATCTTATGTGTGTTTGCATATTAGCAGATGTTTGTAGACATCTATTATTACCCGACAAAGTTATATTTGTTTTTTTAATGATGACAAGATCAAGAGACTGACAACTTCTGTCAAACATCTCAGGGTATTGTGAGAGCATACACATTCATGATACAAAGCAACAGGAAGTTGTAATGTTAGGATTCATTGATTCCCACACAAAGGAGCAAGCAACTCTGCCAGAAGTGGGGTGGTCTTGTTTAATCTGAGGCTTAAAAGGTTGGGAGGAGTGTTTCCAGTGTGACAGGAACATGAATAGGCTGAAATGAAAAGGACAATTGATTAGCTAGCTTGACAGAAAAATTCAAAGTTAATGACTTTAAGTCAGGCTTGATCCTGCGACTCAAATAGTAACATCTAGGGCATAGATGGCCTTAATATTTTCCCTGTAGCTTGTGTAGCTTTGCTGGTATCCTGTGGTCCTACATTGCATTGTTTTAGCATCTTAATGCTTCCCTATGCTTTTTACTGAGGCAGTCACAAAGGTGTGTCTGGTTTCCAAGGGAAGGAGATAATTACCATCGCCCAGTACAAGAGGTGTCCAGGAAGGACTTGGAAGTGGGAAACACCAGGAAATACAATGGGCTACAGATGGGGAGGTGAGTGTGGGTTAGGGTAATGAAGGATGATGTAATGCTGGGGGAGAGGATGGCTGGGTACTGGCAGGCAGTGAGTGGCATGAGGATGAACCAAGAAGCACATTTTGGGGTCAAGTGGAGGGTGATGTTCTTTGGTGGGTCTTCTTTGTGCATATTAGTAAAGCCAAGGTCAGTTTAGTAGGTGAAGATCAAATCTGCTTCCACCACNCCTCTGTGAAACACTAAGGTGTCAGCTATTCCAAAGCAAGTGGCTTCACTGTAGGTGTCCTCCCAACACAGCCAACCTCAGACATGAGGTCTCTTGTGTTTACCCAGGATGATCAGGCTTTGCCAGGCAAAACCAATGCTCTTGACTTGTGCTTTTCTTCTCTATGCTGTATTGGTATAGGAGGTGCCACTGAACCTCAGGATTGGAAGAACCACTATGATTTTTAGTATATATAGTAAGAGCCCTTGTTGGTGAAGAAATGGCAGGGTTTGGCTATATGCTGACCTGTCCAACCTCCATGTGGTAGAGAGTCTTTGGAAGGAAGAAACTGTTTCTAACCTATTGCAACTTTTGGAGCAGAGCCAGGTACATAGTAGGCAAGGTTATTTGAATTGAAATAACCTAAACAAAGGTCACTTATTCCCAAGGTGAAGTGAAAGTTTTGTTGAATTCCTTGGGAGATCATGTCAGTCAAGCACCAGGCCCAAATTCATTTCTTCCCCTTTGTATTTAGTCCTTCTCTTTGTCTTGACATCTGACCAGCCTCTTCCTCTGCAGCAGGAGTCTGACCTGTCCTCAATGTCTGCTTCTGTACCTAGCAGTTTAGCTCTTAGATATGACCCTGTAATTTGCAAGTATACCTTATGAGCTTTTGCATCATAGAGGGAGTTGGTTTGAACGCTGTGTCAACATACCAGAAGGACTGATATGTCCTTTTCTCTCTTTCCCTCTCAAGTTTCCCTGGTATAGGCTCTTGCTGTAGCTAAGATACACGAAGAACTGATTTCTACAGAGATATTTTGCAGAAGATACATTTCTCAGGACTGTGACCATGGATTCTCAGGGAAGGGAAGGACAAGGAGATATGATCAAATGTATGTTGGTGAATCAACACAAATAAATTATGTATTCTTTGTTGTTATGTCCTAGGCTACACTAGGGAGGGCTCCTAAATCATATGCTATACATAGCTTGAATTTCCTCCTCTGTTTTAGGAGTTATGTGAATACAAAGGTCAGGCCTATGTTATTTTAGAAGTCCAGATAAGTTTCTTGGCCTGGCAGCTAGCAAAATGCTGGCTCCCATAGGAGACTGTAAAAGACAATTCCTCTTAAGGTCGGGCACTGCCTCTGATGACACTAAATTTTTCGTCCTCTAATGTAAGGATTTTCAAACTCTTCAGTGGTTGAATGGATGGCTTTTCTAGTGGGATACAGGGTATAGACCACTGAGAATTTTGGCAAAGCACTAGTCCAAGTGTCTAGACACTTTGGCATCTGTGCCCCTCTCTATGTCCCTACTTGAGTGGGATGGCTGTTTATATGCCCAGTCTTGGGATGGAGACCTTATNACCAAGATTTCTGCTGTCCTGGTTTAAGATCTAGACCAAAGACAGCATGGGAAGAATAGGGACTCTGGGCATGGTGAGATCCAGGCCAGAAGTTTGTGAAGCTTTGACTAGTTGGGGATAAGGCAAAGACAANGTTATTCCAGGAAAAGAGATTCCCAGAAATCCAGAGAAGAGAGCTGTTCAACAGTGAGCATGACTATAGAGATGACTGACTCATGGTCACCAGCAAAATGGAGTAGTGGGAGATCCAGGGCCTAAGCAGTTTCCATGCCAGGGAGGATACACAGCTGCAGGGAGGTAACAGTCCATGAAGCTAACTTGAAGAATGAAATGGGGGCCACAGGATCCCTTGGTAGTCTTCTTCTGCATTTTGGAACACATGTTCAAATGTTCTATCCCCCTCATTATGATGAAGCACTGACATTTGGAGCTCAGAGGCATCTCCCCTCTTCTGTTATGCCCCAGTGATTTTTGGCCACTATGTTCNCAGGGATCCCCCTCTTCTCTTTTATTTCCCGTGGATATTGCTTCAGTTAAGACCCCTTACCTGTTATGATTAAACCATTGTAGTAGCATTTTCCTCCCCCTACCCTGTGTTCCTAACTCCTTGTTGAGTCTCCTTAGTTTCTCTTTAGACTTCTTCCTGCCATTTACCAAGTGGAGCTGAAGCCTGTTAATGTGTTGTAGGAGGCAGAACAGTGACATGGCAAAAATGCCCAATCCTGGTTCCAGGAACCTGTGATTACATCCACCCAAGCTTAATATTGAAATGGTTATCTTACACTATCAGGCAGGGCCCAGTGCAACCACAGGCATCCTGTAATGGAGAGGAGGGAGATAGAAGAGTCAGGGTGATGCCAATCAGTCTGGACTTTGAGCATGGAACATGGACCATGTTCAAGGAATTCGAGCAGCCTTTAAAAGCTGCAAATGCAAGGACAATGGATTCTGCTCTAGAACTTCCAGAAGGATGTGGGGTGTGGCCCTGCTAATGCCATGATTGTAGCTACTTCAACACATTCTGGAATTCCAACCTCCATAACTATACATGGGACATCTGAGTGATTTTAAATTTGTGGTCACTTGTTACAGCAGCATTAGAAACTTATATGCTCAGTTTTTAAAAGCATTGTTATCTGCTTTGAGTACACAGTATGGCTTACCTGTGGCTGGAAACATTGCACCCCATTCAAAGCTCTAGCTCCCATAGACCGCCACAGGCAAGGAGCAGCCCTTTTGTTTATTCTCCCCTTGGTTTCTTACTTCCAAAGTTCTTGTCTTTCTTCTTCTATTAAGATGAACAGACAAAGTAGCTTCTCATAAAAAAATCTCCAGGAAAGGCAGCCTCTGCTCCATCCTGTAGCCGTAAGTTTCTCNGGTCCCACCCGGCCCTGTGGTCCCGCAGCTGCTTATAAAATAATCACTCAGAGGCTTATATTAATCATGAACTGGATGGCCTATGGCTCAGGCTTCTTGCTAGCTAGTTCTTATAACTTAACCCATTTCTATTAATCTATAAGTTGTCNCATGGCCGTGGTGTTACTGGTCTGCTGGCATATGGCTGCTNCTTGGGCAGTTGCTGGCATTTCTCTTCACTCTCCTTTTTCCTTTCATTATTCCTCTTGGATTTTCCTGCCTGGCTCCATCCTGTCCTGCCATAGGCCAATGGAATTTATTTATTAGCCAATGGAAGTAACATATATTCACAGCCTCCAGCCTCATGTAAGCCATACTATGCTGATTGTCATGTCAAGAAACCATATGTGTCTTCCCTCTAGCACAGAAAGTGCTGTAGATTAAGAGCCCCACCCTCCAGTGGTCACCATGACTATTGCCCTTAAGAGTCTAGAGTGATTTACAGGATTGAATAAGAAGCTGGCTTGATTGATGCTGGATCACAGATTGGTGAGGGTTGCTTGCTTCACCTTTGTTTGCAGGGGATCCATGAGAGGCTGGGCAGTCTCACATGCTCATAATCTAATACCAAATAAAACAGACATGATATTTGCCCCGAGGTATTTTATAATCTGGTTAAGTCTCTGCCTTTGCTGCTTTGCAAAGATCCCAGACTAGTCGCTATCTGTAATCTGGGGAACAGCTGAGCCCCAGAAAAGCCACTGGGGTCAAAAGTACAAGCATTTGGCTGAGTACTCCTGAGACCTGGGAGGGAAACACTTCCTTTTTCAGGAGTGGGGAGGAAGGGGAGTGAATGTCCGGGAGTGTGTGTGCAGGATCCACACAAACAGCCCCTGAAATGAAAGAGCTGAATGACAGGATCAAAGATCACACACCAGTAGCCATGGCCTCCTATGGACCTGTTAACTTCTTCCTCATCACCATGTGGCCACACAAAATGAGAAGCCTGTGTGGGGAAGCCTAATCTTTCATCTCTGCATGAGGGAGAGAGAAACTAGCAAGGCTGCCCAGCATTTTGTGAGGTCCAAGTTGTCATCACTAAAGAAGTGAACTGCTCCTTCTTGGGGACATGACATTTTCCCACCCAGATGGCAGATGCCTTCTCAGTTTAGAGCAACACAGAGGATATATATTATATGTAGGTGTGTGTTAGGTCTCAAACTCAGGACAAATGGCTAACTGAAGTGCCTGTTTAACATATCAGAGCAGATGCTGGTTACAGGTTGTCAGCATCTCAAGTACTTGTTATAGAGTCATCATGGCTGGCATATGCCACCCCCTACCCTAAACTTCTAAAGCCCTTGAGCTTCTCTTCCCTTCCCCCAGCTTCTCTTCCCTATGTAACACAGCCATTTTGGCTACATGTCCTCTTGGTTCTTCTTTCTTGGCCTCCTGGCTTACTCCTGGCCTCTTGGCTCCTGGTNCCTCTCTCATCCTCTCTTGCTCTCCTCATGCCCACCTTTCCTTTCATGGCCTGGTTGAGTCTAGATTCTTCCAGCCTCTGGCTAAGCTCTGCCTTATAGCTACGATAAACCTTCTCCTCAATCATACCTGGGAGAAATCATGTCCTCATTCTTTCATTGAATACNCCATGGGACTGGTGGTGAGATAACTTTTTCATACTCTTCACAGTCAGCCTAAGTAAGGGANGGATCTATTGACTTGAATGATGAGGCTGCTGGGGGCTCAGTAAGGCAGGTTCCTGGCCTCCGGTCCAGTTGGAGAGTCTGGAGTTCACNGCCAGATTATCTGGTTGAAAGCATTTGCTCTCTCCCTCAATCAGCAGGTTCCCTTATTTCCCGCTGGTTATATATGGCAGCTTATTTCCTGAGCCACCTCTTTCCTTTGCAAACAGAGCCCTTGGCCTTGATCTAGAATGGTTGCATGGATGGAGGAATAGAAGGTTAGGAAGGTGTGACCTCGGATTGCCAGTTACGATGTCCCTTTGGAGCTAGCTGACCTTGGTTCTGGACTGCCAGCATCTGTGAGTATAAGAATTGGCAGGGAAATCTGGGGTTATTTGGCCCCATCCCTGTTGCTGGGTTGCCTGCTACCTACATCATTTCCAAGCCATGGCCATCTCTCTCATTTTCAAAGCCTCTTGGGGAAATGACAGAGAATGGATTTTTAATTCACTTTTAATGGCTTGTTACACAAAACTGGAACAACCCCCTACTATTCAGCAGCCGTTTTTCACAAGCTCCTTGTTTCAACAACACCATTTCCTTAATCTGTCATTTGCCTTTTTCCTAGCTACCAAATTTGGTAAAGCACTTTCTAAACAATGGGACACTTTTAAGGATGACTAATGNTTAGTAACTTCTCTATCTTTTCCTTTCCTTTAATACTNGAGACATAGGTAAACCTCTGAACTNCATGATGGAGACAGTTTTCACGTNTGGAAAGTGCAGACAGTGTTGTCTACCTCCTACTAGTTCTGTGCATATTCTGCTCAGTGTGTGAAGCGCACCACACATGGCAGTTGGAACTTAGTAAGTACTCAGTAAATGTTGGTGTGCCCCTTCTGTGTTTATACTGCTTGTGTCTGAACTATTCTCATCTCTCAAGTCATGCTCTTTTGCTAGAGCACTGGTGTTTACCTTAATCCATAGCCCATCAAGTTCAAGTCCCCTCTGTGAACCTTGGAAAACAACAGCTTTCTCAAACCCAAGTTACATTACTTGTCTTCCCTTCCTACCCGGGTACTTTTTGCCTTCTTGTGACAACTCTTGAAATTCTTTTGCAAGTCACTTTGAAATTCCCTTCTGGCAAGGCTAGGCAGACTGGCATGTCTAAGGAGACTTTTGAAAACAGTATTCTCAAAAGGGGGAAATAGGAAGTTATGTTTTTCCATGTCTTATCATCACGCAAGCCTCTTATTCTCCATGAGGATGCTTTGACNGTCTCAGCTAAGGCTCCTGTTCTCTGTTGAAAACCTGTGGTACCACGTTCACTTCAACAGATACACTGAATCTCTCTTGATGGGTGCTATGCTGTGGAGAGTACTAAGCTTGTAGTGTTACAATNAGGAAAACAGGGTACCTNTCCTGAAAGGTCACTGAAGATCATAGTAGAGATTACATGCAAGCAGAAAATTATAATAGAAAGCAGTGGGTAGCTGATGGGAATGTCTTTTTGAAAATGTGTTGCTCTGATTGGTTGATAAATAAAGCTGTTTGGCCAATGGTGAGGCAGAATAAGGTTAGGTGGGACATTCGAACTAGGGGGAGAGAAGCAGAAAGCAGAGAGGGGACAGACGCCATTCTGCCATCTAGAGAACAACATGTGATGACACACAGGTAAAGCCACGTGGAACACGTGGCAACACAGATTTATAAAATGGGTTAATTTAAGATGTAAGAGCTAGCTAGTGAAAAGCCTGCCATAGCCATAGTTTAAAAATGATATAAGCCTCTGTGTGTTTACTTGGGTCTAAGCGGCCACGGGAGCCGGGTAGGACGCTGACAAGCTTTCGCCTACAGGTAGCATAATTNCATATGCGTGTAGTAGGCTAGGGGAATATAGATCAAGGGGAGACCAGTTATGACTTTGGGTCTGTCTTAGTTAGGGTTTCTATTGCTGTAAAGAGGCACCATGACCATTGCAACTCTTATAAAGGAAAACATTTAATTGAGGTGGGGGCTTACAGTTTCAGAGGTTTAGTCCATTATCATCATGGCAGGGAGGATGGCGGCGTGCAGGCAGATGTGGTTTTGGCTGTGTCTTGATCAGAAGGCAACAGGAAGTCAACTGTGACACTGGGAGTAGCTTGAGTATAGGAGAATTTAAAGCCCACCCCCACAGTGACATATTTCCTCCAACAAGGCCATACATACCTACTCCAACAAAGCCACACCTCTCAGTAGTACCACTCCTTTGGGGNCATTTTCTTTTAAACCACCACAGGGACCAGTGTGACCTGAGGGAGCTGAGGATATTCACAATGAAACTTGAAGATTAGGAGAGAATCAGGTAGAGAATGGGAGAGCAACCTTAGAGTAGGGAGAAGAATATGTGCAAAGGAGCAGGAGGATGAAATGGAGGCGGGATGGGTATTCCAGTGTGGTGGAGTTTAGAAGCCATTCTGCGAAACTGAANCCAGAAGAGCCTGCAAAATGACAATGGGTCAGGTTGGGAAGACCTTTCTGTTACCATGCTGAGGAAGTCAGCTTTGCCTTACAGACACCTTGGAACTTACTTTTGGCAGTACGGAACTGGATTTGAGACCTACTACGGACAGGCCGTTCTGGTAATGGTGGGTGAGGATGAAGACTAGAAACTAAGTACGGAGTCATATCCAAGGTCTTCGCAATCATTTCTTACTTAACCTGATGGCACTTTCATGTGACTGTCTGTGGCATTTTACGTGGCTGATTGTCCCCTCCTTCTAGAAATACTTTCTTTACACGGACTCCAGAGTGTGCACTTTCCTGGGCTCCCTGGATCTTCTGGGGTGGGGCTGAGAGAAAGAGAGAGAGCACAATCTGCAACTTTGGTTCTAGGGAGCTTCCTTCTCAACCTCCTGTTCCTATGTGCATTATGATTCTGCCTAATGTAATACAAATGCTTGTTAGACCAGAAGGTTGCTTCACTGTTTTCTGCGGAAGTGATACACCGAGTCCTGTTAGTTGCTGTGGCTTCTCTGGACGATAGTAATTACTTTCGCGGTCCTGTCACAGTCATTTGTGGTTATTCTGTGCACTAAAATAGTTGTGATCCTAACTACCACATTCTTTGAATAAAAGAAAGAACACGTGGAGAAGAGAAAAATTCATGAGATCTATCTATTGTATCTTTTTATCATCTATCTATCTATCTATCTATCTATCTATCTATCTATCTATCATCTGTCTAATATCATCATTTATCTATCATCTACCAATCATCTATTATCTATCTAGCTGTCTACCTACCTACCTACCTGTCTATCTGTCATCTATTAACCATCTATCCACCCATTTTCTTATAAAACAAACAAGGAAAATATGTATAGTGAATGTAATATTTCTATCACTGGTCATGAAATCACAGTTGATGAGCCAACTCAACTTTTTTCTTCAGTCTATTTCATGTTTCCTTTGACCTCAGCCAGCACCTTGGGTATTCAGCATTTAAGCTAGTAGCATGATCTTGTAATCCAAACCCTCATTCCTGAAGGGTCTGAGTTCTTAATAATTTTTCTTTATTACTGTAGTCTTCCATTAACTTTTACTTCAGGACTTGAAAATAAGAGGACTTGAAATTAATTAGAGGATAATAGTAATTAAAGGCTTTAAACATCATTCTCCTTGGGGGTCATTGTACAATAGCATCTATTTCCCCTTGATAACAGGGACAGATCACCCCAGCTAGCAGGTAACCCCTTCTTTGCCTCTTAGTAGATGAGAAGCTCAGGACAGATGGTTATAGACTTCAGTCTTCAGTACAATGCGGCAGATGTTTTGTCTCATGGTGACCTCCTCCTGGGAAACCTAGACTACCCTATCAACAAAGCCCAGAGCTGAGGGACATGAGGAGAATACNGTGTGATGGCTAATAATGCCTAACAGTGAGATCAGTAACCCTGTTTTGACTCTTGGTTCTCAAACCTCTTAGAAGACAGCATTGTAATCTCAACAGCATCATAATCTCACACAGGTTTTGGCTCCTGGCTGTGTGGCTACTGTATCTTCAAAGGTCCTCAAACCTTGGTATCAGGCCAGCTGCCTCTGGTGGTCAGGTCTGTGTAATGCCAGTAAACTCCACAGACATGAGCACCACTCCCTTCCATCTGTGGTGACATGAGCTCCTTGTTGGAAGGCATGCTGTGCGGAGCACAGTGACAGTGAAAAGAGCATTAGGGAATGAAACATTGTAGTTCTGGCATAGTTGATGCCCGAGGGAAAGCAGTTCCCAGGAGAAGTTGCTCCCTCTCCCATTTAGGAGGGGTTTTCTGTAGCCAGCCTGACCTTAAGTGCTACATGGAAACTGGATTTGGTTGGTTTTTTGCATTGGCAAGTTGGGTGCAGCAGTTATACACACACGCCCAGCCCCCCTCTTGGTGAGGAGGTCCATCAGCTGAGACAAAGCCTCCATCTGCATCACAATGGCTGCTGATTACAGGTGTCACAGGACTTCCAGTAGCTGGATACATATTAAGTAGCTTCAGCAAAGAGGTCATCTGTGTACCTGGTTCCTAAGAGTCTGCTCATAGTGAACACCATTGTGTTCCCTCAGGAAGGACACCCTGTGCCCATTTGAGAGTCCAGTCAGCCTGATTTTCTTGCTGAAATACTTCAACTTTGAAACCTTTTATCCACAACATGCATGGATGGGTCTGGTCTCATCTCTCTTAATGTTGTCTGATCCCTGATGTCTCCAAGCGATGTTTCTAGGCCAGGCTCTCCTCTCTGAGCTCTAAACTCAGATAGTTAGCATGGTGTTTGATTTCTGCATTTCAGCATCTCTTAGGTGTTGTCTTGAACATACTGCTCAATGCTAGCCCAATCTTTTCTCCAAACTCTCCTAGTGTCCTTGTCTTATAACTCAGTTCCCTGCTTCCAGTGTCCCAGACCCAGACGCTGATGTTTTCTTTGACAAAGCTCTCTTAATTATACCTTGCTGTCTAGTTCAGTGAATGTTTCTGGCTTTGTCATCAAGTACATTCTGTTCTCACCCCTCCTCATTCTCTACCCTTCCTGCTTTTGCTTAGGTTCAGTCCACACCTTGTTTCACCTGGGTAGATACACTTGGCTCCAAATTCACTTTTGTTTCCTCACTGCCTTTTTGTACACAGCAACTAGAGCATCCTGTTAGAATTTAAATCTCCTCTTTACATCGATGAACCAGCCTGCCTCCATCTTAGGCTTGCAAGCCATCTTATAGTAAAGACAAACTAGATTCATNCATATTTATGAATAAATCTGTTTCTCAAGGATTGGGCTATTCCCCACCTTTAACTACAGATGGTTCTGTCNTGCCTGTTCCTGGAAATGAGCAGCCTTGCTTTTGTTTCAAAAGGTTATTATGACTGTCTTGCAACCATGTCTTCATTTCAGGAGGTTGTTATGACCAACTTGTTATGATTGTGTTCTGCTTCTGTAACCTCCACCTATTTGCCTGCCAAATCCCCCATATAGAAACTCTACTCATGAGCCATAAAAACTCTATTTCACCCCATGTCTCATATTGATCTCTTGAATCCCACCTCTAGGAAGAGACAGCCTGTGTACACAAATTAAAAAATAAAAACAAACTTGCTTTAATTAATTGCTTGCTCTAATTTGGCTGTGCTGATCTCAGTCTTTCTCTTCACATCTGTGGGATTAACATCACCAGTGTCTTCTGGTTTTACTTAGAGTAAGAACCAAAGTCCTTATAGCTGTTCACAAGGTCTAGTGAGACCTTAACTTCCTAGTCCTTTCTTAAACTTATCTCCTGTGACTATTACCTTGACCTCTCTAGCTTCAGTAATCTTCTTATCATTCCTTGAATTTTCCAAGCACACTCCTGCCCCAGGATCTTTGCACTGATTTGTTTTTCTGTCTATAATGTTTACCACTAGAGAGACCCACAAATAGTGTAATCTCTCACCTCATTGAGAAGTTTGTGCAAATGACAACTTGCTATCAAACTCCTACCTGGACTCCTATTTGCTTCTTCTGCTTTGAGCCCCTAGGACCATCCTGTCTATTACCAGTTTCTCATGTCCTCCTTGTGTATTTCTTCCTCCTACTTGGTATTCTCCACCGTCTGACTGCTGTCATTTGCTATTTACTTATCCCCTCAGTTAAAATATAAACTTCATGTTGGCAAAGATGCTGCCTCACTTTCTTTTTTGCTGAATGCTGAGGATGTAGTAGGCTAATAAATGAATGGCAAATGATATAGACTAGCATTGGGGCATGCTAGTGGACTGTGAGACATTTCAGAAAACTCAGTGTTCTTCTTGCCGCATGTAGGATGAGAAATGATCCAAAGATCACCTAGAGTTTCTTTATTAAGCCTCAGTGTTGTTTCCACCTGAATGAACTAGGGAGAGGGCCTCACAGTTTTTCAAAATGTCACACATCATATGTGTAGTGATGACATTGCAATCTCTTTGTGGTAATTAGTTCTCTATCCTCCCAACTAGACTCTAAACTCATGGTAGGCAACATCACCATTTATTTCATTCTGTATAAGAAGCGAGTACCCAGACAGCCTGTACAATGAAGTTAGCTGGGATCTGAATGTAGATGTGCTTTTATTCCCTGGAGGTTGAGGCTCCCCCTTGTGGGAGGAGATGCGGAGATTCATGGTGATGCGGAGACTTAAAGTACCTGCTTGTGGCATTCCCCAACAATTGTATGTCCAGCATCTCATTTGCATTCCATTGTTAACTGTTCTTGGTAAAGAAAACCAGCAGGGCTCTGTTCCAATTAGCAAGGAGAGAACGCTCTAGCTGGAGCAAGGACAGGGAGGTACAGTTTACCTTACACCCTGTTCCCTGGTAGTTCCAGGAATTGAACTAAAGGCTTTTGAAGTGTTCTCCCAATGAACCGCNGACCCAGCCACCCCTTTTAAATTCTTTACTTTAAGACAGGTNCTCACTAAGTCGTCCAGGCTGTCCTGTACTCACCATGCAGCTCAAGTTGACCCTGAACTTGTGGTTCTCCACCTTAGCCTCCC
This sequence comes from Neotoma lepida, assembly GCA_001675575.1. Classification (NCBI taxonomy): domain Eukaryota; kingdom Metazoa; phylum Chordata; class Mammalia; order Rodentia; family Cricetidae; genus Neotoma; species Neotoma lepida. The sequence goes on along the minus strand of LZPO01044523.1, from coordinate 147,178 downwards.
AAGTACTTGTCCTTAGAGATTCATGCCACGGCCCTGGCTGACTTGTATGTTCACTTCTGAGCACCTTGTTCTTGCCCTGACCCAATAGCTCCTTTAGTTAAAAGGCTCCAAACACAAAGAAATAAAGAGATGAATAAAGTAAAGAGATGAAAATGTTCATTACCTGGGTTGATCAGCATGCACTGGTATGAAAGCAGTTGGAATCATGCTGTGCTTGATAAAGATGTGCAGTTATTACATTTGATCAAGAAGGAAGGGAAGAAATAGAAAGACATAAAGGAAGGGAGGGAGGGAGAAGAAAGGAAGGAGGGAGGGAGGAAGGAGGAGGGGAGAGAGGGGAAGAGGAGGATAGGAGTCCCTTGGATTTAAGGGAATCAAGCTTTCAGAAAGGTTTAATGAACTAAAGTAATTTTCCTTCCGAGTAAAATTTTACAGGCGTTAAATGCTCTCACTCCACCGACTGTGCTCACAGGCAGGGATGTCTTAGTGATTTATGAATTTGCAGATTATGCATTATCCTTTCAGAGGACAGGAATCCCCCGGGGCTTCCTGCCTGCTTTCCTGAGCCGAGCTGACGGGATTGGCCAGGTGAGAGCTATGGCTCTGGTCTGCAGTCTCCTCTGTTTCCACCAGGCTCTGGAGCAANGGGCATTTTTTAACAACTCTGGAATCTGACTTATCTCCCACCAAATAAGGTGTATCATTATCCTCCGCTCTATCTGGCAAATCACATCTTCAATGCAGCCCTCCGAATTCAGGCTGACGTGCAAGCCCCTTCCACAGACAGAGCATAGGACAAAGGGATGTAGTAAATTTAGACACGGAAAAAGTTAAGAGGATTCTTGGTGCAAAGAGGCTACAGTTTCTGAGCCTGGGTGTTTCCTCTCATACAGAGTGTGATATGTGAGAAGGATAGAAAGCCCCTCTCTACAAAACCCTCTGGCAGCTTTGCATAGGATCTGGGCTCCTTAGTTCCAGTACAGAGAATCCTGGAAGGTAGCAGATAAAGGAAACTCTAAATTTCACACTGGGAGGAACCGTTTCTATTTCAATCACTTTATCTCACGCGGTGTCTGACAGAGGGCAGGGATAGATGAATGAGAGAGAGAAAGGAGAATAAGAAACAAGGACATTAGTTGCTGGTGTTGAGTGTCTAGCTTGCTTGAGCATCTGGGAACATCAGAAGACACGAGAAGTCTGGGAATGAGGAGAGTAGCACCCAAGGGAGCACCAAGGCCAGGTATGCCCTTTGTTGCTCTTTTATCACACAGTAGGTGATAGACTTGCATGTGTATGTGCTTCTTCGTTACAGAACATGCATATACATGGTTCTTTATATGCAGTGTCCTACCCTCTCCCTTTCCTAAAACTCTCCCTTCACTCACAGGGACCACACCGGCCTAGGATTACTCTCTTCTTGTTCTTCTAGTGTTTTCCATGCCTTANTTCCATCTCTAAGAAGGACTTCTGTGCACAGCACACCACACATGGTTGGCCCTCTGCTCCACAGCTGTGAAGTCCACCTTTCAGCTGTTTGTCACTCCTGGGACTGTTCCCTCTACCCCATTCTCTATTCTGTCTACCCCTTATGAGTTAAAACGTGAAATAGATGAGCAAGAAAGCAAGTAGACACCGTTACGATATGTCCCGATTCTCACCATATATTAAGGCCAACATTTACAGCCCTTCCTTCATGAGGCTTTGCTAATTATATTCTGTGGATGTAATTGCTTCCTCTTCTCAAGTTACCCATACTTCTCTCCTACGTTTATCATCTCATCTCTCTTTTATTGTCTTCAGTGATAATCCAGCCAAAGGACCTTGCATAGTACATGCCATGTGTGAGGCTGTGTGCTTGGCACTGGGGATGCAGGGTGGAGTGACCTGAGATTTTTGACCTCAGAAAGGTCACAATCTTATAGAGAAGATGGGCATACACTGAAGTCACACTGACCCTAAGAGAGCTGTGAGGGATGGAGGAACAGAATGATAGTCTAGGAATGTCAGGTGCCACTTTAGAATGTTATATGTGCTGATATCTTCATGTACATGAGCTTCTCTGCTGTATTTAGACATGCTTCCATACACANGAGTCCCCTCATAGTCTGTGTGCGTGTGGATGCATACATTTATGAAGAGGGAGAGGTGCTGTTTATTCGTGAATTATTCCAGTTTATTTCCATTGGTCCTGATATCAAAAGTCCTACATTGATTTTTAGCCAGTTAGGTAAAAGAGATACTTACTTGACAAAGTATGCCAGGAACCTTGTCTCCTAGAAGTTTGTATAGTTATTTTCTCTGTGCACACCTGTTTCTTGTTTCTTACACCAAGAACAAAGAAAATCAGTTATTGTTACCCCCAGGCCTTGAACTCTGGCTCTCTTTGATTTCCAGAATGTAGCTGGTGTCTTTCCATTTCTTCCAAAAGGTACTTAGTAAACATTTACAGAGTTCATAAATGGGTGATAAACTCCCTGAGGGTATGGGGATGTTTTTTTTGCTCTCTCTCTTTCTCTCTCTCTCTCTTACTCTCTCTCTCTCTCTCTCTCTCTCACTCTCTCTCTCTCCAATCTTGTACATGAGCCTTGTTTCATTGGCCACATAGAGGAACAAAATATCAGAGCAGAACTAACAAGGTGAACCGACTTGGGCCTGGTGGGACAGGGCCTCTGGCTGACTGAGGGACGGGGCATGTTTGTTTCACTCTGGATGTTTCCTTACCTGTAGAATGGAGATAAAATGCCTTCCCTGTCCCAAAGGTTTCCTGAGAATATAGGAATCACAGAGTAGGGCTTCATTTAATACTTGATCCCTGCTTTTCCTAATTTGTATTTACCTGCCATGCCTGTTCTTCTAGAGCAATCCCTTGAGGCATTGCTATGGATCTGTAGTCCNTCCAGTGTGTGGATCCTGTGTGTTTCCAGGCACGCTCCTCTCTTTCTCTCTGATCTGAGCGCTTGCTCAGCAGTCTGGATCGTAGTAGGTGTGGTCTGCTGTGGTGATGTTCACTCTTCTCTAGCAATTTCCTCTTTCCCGGAGGCTGCTGCAAACCTCCAAGTGATAAGAGATGTCAAGGATGTGAAGGCCTGTTTCTTTGGCTCTTCATTTTGTTTGCTCATTGCAGATGTAATAAGCCTAAAGGTTACATCATCATCTCTTCATAGCTCTCTTGATGTTCATCTGTTCTGGGCTCCAGGGGAAAGGAAACTTCTCGCCCTTGATATCATGTTTTGACCTTTCAGTGNAGGACACTGGTNTGACTCTTCCCTGCATGGTTTATTAAATTGCATCCATCCAAGTTAAAAGAAAGATTGCATGTCCAGATCAGGGTCTCTGTGCTGGAACGGGTGACAGCATTATGGCACAGAGCTGGGGGAAGACTTGTGTGCAATGGAGTCTTTCTCAAAGTTTGGGCCTCTGGATGCCCCAGGGACCTCTCTGGACTACTGAGTCAAACTTTCTGGGGGTGGATCCAGCAAATATGCATTTACCAAGCTCCTCTTGCTCCCTACATGATCTTTGCTTCAGTATTACTCATGGAATGCAAAGAGCATCACCT
>LZPO01044523.1:124840-142284 GCA_001675575.1 Neotoma lepida | reverse complement strand
GGTGTGTGTGTGTGTGTGTGTGTGTATGTGTGTGTGTGTGTGTGTGTGTTTGTGTGTGTTCATGTTCAACAGAAAGCAATTCTCTGGCTCACTGCTGTGCATTTGATTGGCGAGAAGAGGGATAAATCCTGGGACTTCCTTAATCTCTGGATTTAGCGCAGAGGAAACTAGCTATGAATGAGAGAGACCAGGGCTACTGAGTGACCCTGAAGTACAAGGTATTGTGTAGTTACATGCTCCTCACTCTGGTGCTACATTAATGCATCAGGTGGCTTGGAAGAGTCTCCAGTTTTACACATATCCATGCTACTTCCACCCATGAGAAACCTGAGGCCTCCAGTGACAGCTTCACAGAGAAGTTCAATGTCCCAAGTCAACTTTGCATGGACTCCTTTTGGCCTATAATAGACCATGATCTCTCTCCTTTAATTTCTTTCTTACTTTACATAGAAGAAATGGAGATAGGGCTGATTGACCCCATGGAGTGCTGAATGAGAATGAATCTCCAAGTGAGCACTTTGTTGTGAGTTAAATGCCATAAATGTTCAATATAATGGCTGATTATTTTTCTTTAATCTTAAATGGATATCTAGAATGGGGAAGTCCCATCCTGGAAGAAGAAATTAATTATCGCAGAGAGAGTTTAATGGCTGCTGTGCAAATGAGTTGGAGGGAGTTAAACCTTGGAATGGGAAAGAGTGAAGAAAAGGGAAATTAGACGTGTATTACATTTAGATAAACACAATTATACACAACTGGGTGTGTGTATAATTACCTACCTGCATGCTGCTGCATGTGATAATGTTGGTGCACTTGACACCCTTGTGGACAGAAGGCTGTGCTTAAGCTACTCTCCAGGTACATGCTGGGGGCAGGCGTGGAACTGCCTGCTACTCAGATTCTCCGCTAGAGCAGTGGAGAGGGCACAGGGACAGATTAGGCAGCCCAGGACCAGTTCTGGTCATTCACTAACCATATCTCAGACAACACTAGCTCTCTGGGTTCCCTAACTTCAGCTGGAGTCAGGAAGATAGTCCTAGAGTCTGGCGAAGTCCCCTGACCTGCTTACTGTGAGGTGGGGGCAGTTGCCACACGATCAGTGGCAGGCAGTATCAGAACATCGGGGACTGAGCCTGCTGCCATTCAGGTATTTGTGTCTGATGAAAACACAAAATCTCTTTGAACTCCTTCTGTAGACAGAAAGAGTCGACCCAGTTCCCTCTTAGTCTTTTAGATCCTGTTCTGTACATCAGAGTCATCTTGAAATCAAATGCAAGGAGGCGGGGTGTCTCTGATCTCTGGGTGGCCTTGGTAGTGAACAAAGCCAGCTGGCCTGGGCCTGACCTTGCAGAAGGACAGATGTGTAGAGACCACTGTTAATGCCCAATTAATTCTTGTCGGCATGTTTTATTTCAAATGTAAAGCACTGTCGGGATTAATATAAATGCTACCAGTTACTGGGGTGCACTACATTAATAATTTCTCCCCCATGCTTGATCCTATAATACTCCTCAAACTCAGTGGATAAATACTAAGCCCTCCTCTGGGTGATACTAGACGCGATGTGTACTGCTACACAAACTAAAGTAAGCTTCCTTTTCCCCTTTGTCCCTCTTCTCTGCCCTCGCCCCTACCCCTTGCAGGTGATACTGATCCTGACCAAGCTGTATGACTTCAACCTGGGGAGTGTGACTGAGAGTTCTCTGTGGAGGTAAGTGGATTAGACCATCTCAAAGCCGCCCTGGATGGTTTGGCTGCAGAGAAATGTAAGCCAAACCACTGAGAAGTCTGTTTCAGAAGGAATATAGGACTTGTACCTCTGATGCCCTAGGTGGGAGCAAGCTGGGGGTGGGAAGTCGGCCTGATGCTGCTTAGGACTTGCCTGTTGTCCCCTGCCTTGGTGCTTTGTTGCTTCTGCAGGCCTCCAGGGTCTGATTCTACTTGGTGAAGCAGGGGCTGGTCAGAGATGGAGGAGGAAGATTCCTTAACAAGTGGAGACCCTTGGCTCTGGGGACTACTGCTGGAGCAAGGGGTTCTTGCTCTGGGTGTGGATCTGGCCCCTGGGTATCTCTAGCAGTTGGAAGGTGCCACAGTTTTCAAGAAGCCAGTGGCTATGTAGACAGAACAGATTCACATCTGCATGATGGCTTTCATGGTGCCTGTTAGACTTTGTCTTTGTGAACCCTTCTTCTCATAGAATGGTACTAATTTTATTTTATATTATATAACAAAATATTATAATGGGCAAAAAGACCAATATCTTCACAACCTAATTTAAAACATATTTTTCAGCCTCAAAGTTGATTTGCTTATTTTTAATTTAAAAGAAATTAAAGCATTAGGCCTCTGAAATTCTGTGACTTGAATGCACTGTCCCTCTTGTGCCTAAGAGGGTAAGGAAGGCATTCTGATGACAATCTTGGGGTTCAAGGGGTATGGTGGAGAAGGATCAATCAGCATGGATAAGAGGACTCTGATTTAGCTATGATGCTAGGAGTTCCTCTGCACAGGGAACACCTGTGTGCNAACCTGTTGTGGAATAACTATTGTGTACACTGTAAAGATATCTCTGCCTAAGGCATCTTCTGATTGGTTGAATGGCTAATAGCCAGGCAGGAGAGAATAGGCGGGATTTCTGGGGAGAGAGAGGAAGAGGAGGATGGATCTAGGTGCGTGGATTTTACCAGAGATTCTGAAGAAGTCAGAGATATGGTACAGAACAGAGGTAACCGAGCCACATGGCAGAATGTAGATTAAAAGAGACAGGTTGATTTAAGTTATAAGAGCTAGTTGGAAAAAAAGCCTAAGCTAAGGCCCAGCTTTCATAATTAATAATAAGTTTCTGGGTCATTATTTGTGCGCTGGTGGTCCAAAGATAGTCCGACAAGAAAGCTTGCTACACAAACCCTTAGGCCTCCTTTCACACCTTGCACACTCACAAGCACACTGACGTGCACTCACACATTGGGCAATAGCAAGTGTCACCAGCTGCTGTGACTTGGTACCTTGTGCTGGGTACTTACTGCTGAAGGCCTGGTGAGCTTGTATATTTCCTTTCATTTTCTCTGCCACCTGTCAGCACTGGGGAGGATACTTCCCCCTAAAGGTCACTTANTTGGCTGCAGCACNGCCCAGTGCCATGTCCTGAGAGTTTCCTGGGCCTTGTTGCAGGGAGCCTAGAGTATGAGATGCCTCATTATCTGGCCTGCATGCTTGTTGAGGGCTAGTCAGAGCAGGTCTCACTGAATANGATGTCAGCTAAATTAAGGTTTTGGGGCTAATTTATCAGATGGTAGAGGCTTACCTCTCTTTGTATAGGTGGTCTCTACCAAATTTTGCTGTTCAGTAAAAGTCGGTGGAGGTATAAGCTATCCCCACCTCTAGCAGATGAGAGCTGGGCAGATTCCACTCACGCAGTATTGCCGGGGAACTAGAGCTCAGAAGGCTTTCCTAAAGCCCCCAAACAGAGATGCCGCATGGCACTATAAGCCTCACTCCTGTGCAGTCGGTTTGGTCCAATCACGAAAGCAGCCAGTAAATCCTGGCCTTATGTTTAGGAACACCTACGCCTGACACTTCATGTTTTAGAAAAGGTTTGACTAGTTCCAAGAATGCACCAGGCAAATCCAGAGAACGTGGCCCAGTTGCTTGATGACACAGTCTCTGAAGTGGTTTCCCCGAGGTGAGAGTTGCAGAGTTCTACAGTGGATGCAATATACAACCACGTCACTCCAGGCACTCNGACATCCAATTGCTGGAGTTTAAGTATGGGTTTGCTCACTGAGCGAACCCTGTAACTCACCNTTAGACACTTTACTTAGCCTCTGTGTATGAGTTCCTGGGGCTGCCACAACAAATGACCCCTCATGAGTGCCTTAAAGGAGGTGACACGTCTCTCTCAGTTTTGTAGTCTGGAAGCCTGAGTTGNGGGTAGTATTAGGGCTTCACTCTACCCTGGAAGTTTTAGGGAGGGAAGTTTCACCTCTTTCCATGTTAGGAGGCAGCTCACAGACCTCCTANTTGCATCCCTCCANTCCTGTCTTCATCTTCCCCTGATATTCTCCTGGGTCAATGCCCCCTCCCCTCATCCCTGACCATGGGTTTGTGATTAGATCAAGGCCCTAACTTGGATAATCCAGGGTGATTTTATTTCAAGAACCATAGTGGCATTAGCCAAGATGCTTTTTTAAAAATATAGTCCTGTGGTAGAATGCAAGGATCAGGATTGGGTACGTGCTTTATTACACTCCACCATTCAATANCACACCAACCTCCCAGTCCCATTTTCCCTGCATAGAAGCTGGGGACAGTACAGAACATNTGGGTGCCCTTGGTGTGTTTTCCTTGTGGTTCCCAAAACATAAGCACCACACAGTTTCCTGGAGTGTCTATGCTCAACTCCATTCTAGTTTAGAATCCCAGGGGTCAGGGAGCCCCTCCTTCTCTTCCTTCTCTGCTTACGTGTCCCTCATGTGTGAGTCCCTTCCCTAGAATTTCACATTTCATTGTCTGGCTACCTTCTCCTTTCCATTATTTAATCACTANTTGGCATGTTAAATATTTACTTATTGNTTTATTTATTGCCCACAGACAACCACTANTGTCTAAACTTTAGAGAGAGGAAGGCTTGTTTATTTTTTTTTTTATTTTCAGTTAATGCTGTGCCCCCAGCACCTAGAGGAGAATCTGACACTCAAGAGGTGCTTAATACATGTTTGCTCGATGAATGAATTAGTGAGTAACTTGTAAGGATTAAATAATACATGCAAAACCACTTAGGACAGTAGCTGGTGTAGGAAGCACTCGCTTTGTTGTAATTATTAATGATTATTAGAGCCTTGTGTGTTTGTATAGGGTTTTCATTTTGTTATTGACTTTTCATTTAGGGATCCATTGCAGTAGGAGCTTGTGTGAGGGAACTCCTAGGCNATCAAGGGGTATGCTCTGTGTCCTCTAGTAATTAGTAGTGACTTTAAGGATAAAGGCAGGAATTAAGGAGGGAGGAGAGTGTCCCAGATTGTTGTCCCTTGGGCTCTCTTGGGGGGGATGATCAGAATATTGATGTATACCTTTTTGAAGATAATTTTTTTTTATGCGCTAGCTTCTCTGGGCTTGTCTATAGGTGAAGAGGGAGCCAAATATGAGGCAAAGAGCCAGATGGGAGGGCATGGGGACCCACTGAGTTGACTGAAGGGGCACAGTCCAGGGTTGGTTCCTCCAGTACAGTTAACAGAAAACATATTCCATATGGTGTGACATTTTGAGGACTTATAGAGATTTATGGGGCTTTGCCAGTGGATAAATGTCAGATAAGGATGTATTTTTGTGTTAGATTTCAGGACTTTCACATGTTGATAAAAACTCACCTTGGAAATTCAGTGTTAGAATATGAATGAAAAAGACAACACTCCTAAATTTTGCAGGCCTTTGCAGGCTAGTTTGCTGGGGCCACTGGGAGACTTCTAACACTTCACTGTCTGCTCTGTTCATCCTTGAGCTTATCTCTCATTTCCTTTTCCTGTATTGATAATGACGATAGAGTTTACAGTTAGAGCCTAAAGCTCTGATTTTCCTCCCTAACACAGTGGAAAGATAAAAAGAAACTAAATTAACCATGCACCCTTTCAGCCTCCTGCTTTGGCTTAATATGCTTAAGCATGTTGAAAATGAATTTGGTGATTTTCTGTGCCACAGGGAAGCCCTGGAGTAGCTGATGTCTTGACAAGATGACATCCTCTGCCAGATTTCAGTGTGATTAACCCACACTGGGTTAATAATTCAGAGGACCTCTACTTCTAAATATACGAAAAGATTGAAAGCACCAAATTGTACATCTGTTTCCATGTCCTTGTGGTATTCCTCCTGCAGTTCTTTGGTCTTGGCAAGCTGGATGGAGGTGGCCGTAGTTTTTCTTCACTAACACTAGGATGGCTGTGTAAAGTTGCCATTTAGTGCAAGTGTCTGATGATCTCAGTCAAAGGACACAGCACATATTGTAATTCAAGTGCAAAGAATTGATGAATCAGGATTGACTTTTTTGAGGACACAATGCTTCCCCTGAAAAATCTGGGTTATGACACCGAGATTAGGAGCTTCCCTGGTCTATGGTATGACATTCCCTCTTCAATATTTTTGTCCTAAGTTGAAACTTCACTAGAGACAACTATACTAATTCTGTCTTCCCTGTTCCCAACTCATTTGGTGTGTAGGTGACNTAGACTGACAAGAAGGGACTTTCTGTGCAATCCACGTGTGGCAAGACTTTTGTGACATCTCTATGTACCTCTGCACATGTGGGTGCCCTTGCCTGATCTGGAGTCATTTAAAGTCCTCATTTGGAGAAGTTAAACTCTCATAAGGCTAGTTAGCCCACTATGGGAGCTTGGAGTGTTTGGTTCTAAATATATATGCCATGACCAAGAATTATGCTTTGATTGACAGATGGCTTATTGGACTTGCCCATCCCAAGTGTAGTCTCTGACAATGGTCCCTGAGGGCTTAACCTGGGATAAAAATACACTACATGAGTGAGATNCTCACACATATGGAATCTCCACAAGTCTGGGGTCTTTACAGCTGTGATTTCCTGTAGATGCTTTCTTCTGGGTACTGGGTTAGGGGTCCTTAGAAAGTTTATGTGAATTTGTAGTTATCTAGGCATAAAAGAGCCAAGAATAAATAAGTAAATATCCCATACATATTTGGTAGACATTTGATCTTCATCTTTCTCTTCTCTTGCTTTATTTCAACTACCACCTTGAAGAATGGGAGATACTATCTTCATNGAAAAGCTACTAGACTACAGTTTTTTCCTCCTGGATGTCTGCCTTCTGGGTACCTAGAACAATGAGGGTTCCTGGTTAGGATGCTTATGGAGAAAGACTGACTGTCAGGTGCATCCTGTTGGAATCCCTTACATCCCTGGGTTGGATGTTCCTTCTCTGCTCATGGTCAGNTTTGCATCCTTATATTTCACTGATGATTTGTCCTCAGACTATGAGCTTCTCTGGTCAGGATCAAGTGCCNTAGGTGTTTATTGATTTGCTTTGCATAAATATTTAAATTGCATCTTATAAAGGCTTAGATATCCATATGGCACTTCCAGGAGCCTCTAGCCAAACCTCACTCNAACTCCTCCTTGCCATCCCTTTCTTTGTATTGAGTTGTCTTATTCTCTTGCCTCTTGGGAATCTGTGGCTTTTCATCTGCTTCACAAGCAGAGTCTGAACCATTTATTTCCTCTCTAATTGTTCTGTCAGTGACCTTTCTCAGGGATGCTGCTTTTTAAATATAAAATGGAGACCTTTTGGATTTATTAATTTTCTGTTTGCCAAGAAAACCCTGACGATAATTGCTAAGACTTCCCAGAAGTTATTAGTTTACAAATTTTAATGACACTCATGATTTATTTATATGCTTCCCTCCTTCTACAGCTGCTTACCCCAATTCCTTAGTGGAATTCCTGCTGAATCTTGGTGAATTAATGGGAACAAAACTGAAGATTGGAATGACATTTTTTTCCACTAGGCTGTTAATTAAAAGCTTTCTGTCCCATTCGTTAGGCTCTTCACATGTGAGGTTCCAAAGGCTAGGCTCATGTAGGAAGGATCTGAAACCCTCTCTATAGAACTGGGACCTTCTCCTATTTGCTTTCAGTGGTAATGAATTTGAAGAAAAGCCCCGAATGGGTCACAGACCGTTCAATTGAACAGGTACTAATCGAGCATCCATTGTGTCAGCAGCTACAAGCCCATTGCTGGGAGANGCAGAATCTGATGTTATGATTGCTATCCTCAAGGAATGTTTAGTTTNGTTGAAAGATGTGATGTTTGTANATAGGAAACTGAAGCAGGTATGTGCANGAATATATGTGCATACGTGAATTATAGTGCCTTCTTCAGTGAGTGGATCTGCTCTCGAAACACTTAAGTTTTACCCAGCTCTTTCTATAAATAATGTAGAACAGTTGTAGGGATGAACTGGAGAAAAGATTGATATTACACAGATATGTTATTTTGCATTAGAATTAGAATTAATTCTAATTAATTAGAATTAATTTGTTCTAATTAAACAGTGTGTCTATATGTTTGTGTGATGTGTGCATATATTCATATGTGCACGTGTGTATGTGGGGGTGTGTGTGCTCACCCCTCAGACTCNTATGGAGANTAGAAGTTGATGTTATCTTGTCTTCTTAAATTGTTTTTCCACCTTAGTTTGTGAGACAAAAGTCTCTTACTGAATCTGGAACTTGCTATTTGGGCAAGACTGACTGGTCAGTGAGGGGCTGAGATGTTATTACTTCTGTCCTGCAGTGCTAGCGTTACAGGCCCATGCCACCATGTCAGACTTTTACATATGTGTTCTACGGATGTGGGCACAGGTGTATTTTCCTCATGGAGCCATCTTCCCAGCCTCTTAAAATTTTAAGTTAGTGTACACAGAGATGCGTTTCATTGTGGCATTTGCATATATGTCGTTATATTTTGTTCTGGTCATACCCCCTTTCCTATTCCCCCCTGGTCCCCTTCCTTCCTGCAGATGGTCCTCTATTCTTCTTTCATGGCCNTTGAATCCTTTTACCTTCTCCTCCCACTGGGATGTCTTCCTTCCTTGCCATATTCCCATTTCTACATCCTTGACCTACATGGATCCCTACCGCCACACCCCCACACATGCACACACATATACATTGTTTGTTTGTGTGTATATGTATATACTTACACACACATACACACACATAAATATATTTAAATCTGGATTCACATATGAAAGAAAAGAAGCAATATTTGTCTTCATGTGTTTGGCTTATTTCATTTGTCATAATGATCTTCATCAACTTTCCTGCAAATGTAATGATTTCAGATTTCTTTATGGGTGACTATAATTCCATTATGAACATATACCACATTTTAAATCCATTCATATTATCTNTTAGAACATCTAGACTGGTTCCATTTCTTAGTTGTGAACAGCAGTAAACATGCATGTGTAGGTATCTCTGTAGTATGTTGACTTACAGTCCTTCAGATATATACCCACAAGCGGGATAGTTGAGTCACATTGTAATTCTATTTTTAGTGTGTTTGAGGAACTTCCAAATTGACTTTCATAGTGGCTGCACCAGTTTACATTCTCACCAGCAGTGTATAAGGGTTCCACATTCCCCACTATAAGGTTCCCGCATTCACCAGCACTAATTTCCTGTTGAATAAAATTAAAATTTATAGCTCCAGTAAGATTGAATGTCTTTAGAGAAATATGCATCCATTCCTTATTGTCAGTAGAGGGGCAGATCCAGGATTTTCAATGGATACCAAATTTGGGGATTCTCAGGTTACTTTTTTAAAATATACATAGAAAACAGCAGCAGGCAAATAAATATTTGCCTATAGCTTATGCAATCCTCCTATATATTTTAAAATATCTTTGGGTAGTTTATGATACCTCCCACAATAGAAATGCTATGGCAGTGGTATTGCTATATAATCTAGGAAATAATGGTAATAAAAGGTTTGGTACTTACTCAATTTATACATGGATTTTGTTAAATATTTTTGTTCTGTGGGTTAAACTTAGGATGGAGACCTGCAGAGGGAGGGCTTTGTTTCCCATAGCTTTTTTGGAACTACTTGAAANTTAATGTGAAACTGGACTTAATGCAAAGACGGATTTAATGTAAAACTCTGGAAATCAGGTCAATACTTGATGAAATGATTATTATCTGTTCATATGCGCTCAGCCCAGAAACTTTTTCAAAGGTCCAGATGACAATGGTGCTGCCATCTTTAAGAGAAAAACTCCATCCGGGCNGTGGTGGTGCACGCCTTTAATCCCAGCACTCGGGAGGCAGAGGCAGGCAGATCTCTGTGAGTTTGAGGCCAGCCTGGGTTACCGAGTGAGTTCTAGGAAAGGCACCAAAGCTTCACAGAGAAACCCTGTCTCGAAAAACCTAAAAAAAAAAGCAAACAAACAAACAAACAAAAAAAAAAACGAGAAAAACTCCAGACTCCCAGAGACATAATGCCCAGAAATGATGCATTGATTGATAGAGAATTATCTGAGTCCTCTTTAGGCACTTGACTGTTTTGGACAAGCAGTGAAGTCCACTGTATTTCTTGATTTGGATGTGACAGATGGTGGCAGCATTTGTGATGATGGTGACAACAATTGTGATGATCTCGGGTGCAAGATTCAAGGAATGACTTCCTGTTCCCTCAAAAAAGTGTCTTTTAGAGACCTTTTTATTTATTTATTTGGTGCAACTTTTGGGGAAGCTACATTCATTGAAGTGATTTGCTATTCCTCATGGCAGAGAGGGACCATGCACCATTCTTTAATGTGTTGTAGAATGTGTTTAAAAAATTAAGGTAGACTCCTGTGCCGTCCATGGAATTCCAGTTTAGTAAGCATGAGTCACGCTCTGACATTTGATATTTTAAAGTCCCCCTCATTCATTCTGATCTCCAGGTAGGGTTGGAAACTGCTGAGCTCTTAGGAAGCGTGGATTCAAGGCCTGTCGCTGCTTCTAAGCAATACTCACACCATCCTCTATTTCCTCCTAAGTAAGGATTGATGGAGATATTGTTCTGTATGCTGTGAATATGTGTTGCTCTGATTGATTAATAAATAAAATGCTGATTGGCCAATAGCCAGGCAGGAAGTATAGGCGGGATAAACAAACAAAAAAATTCTGNAAAGAAAAAGGTTGAGTNAGGAGACGCCAGCCACTGTGAAAGGAACAACATGCCTGTAGACCGATAAAGCCACAGAATATGTGACAAAACATAGATTAATAGAAATGGGCTGAATTTAAATGTAAGAGCTAGTCAGTCATATGCCTGAGCTAATGGCCAAGCAGTTGTAATTAATATAAGCTTTTGAGTTATTAATTTATAAGTGGCTGCGAGACCGCTGGGTGGGCTGGACCATATGGGGCCTATCGGGACCCAGACAAAACATTCACCTACAAAGGATGGTCTCTTTAAACTCTGAGTCTACAGGCACTGCATCTTGGGCTATCAAACAGGAGGCATAAACACAATTTATGATGCTCATTGGATCTTTTCCTGAGCTAACAATGTTAGTCCTGCATGCAGCCATCCTCATCCTTCTTAAGATTCCTGGTGGTTAAGTGTTAATCCNTGTGTCAACAGCCTCACACACCCTGTTAACTTGCTACTCACTCATGGATACTAGCCAGTTGGCAAGCATTAGCCAGAACACCTGCCCAAACCACTTAGCTTGGAGTCATTAAACAAACAGGCCCCCATTCAGTTCANGGAAGCCTTTGTTTTAAACTGCAGAAGAGAGGAGTTCATTCTGAGTCTTAGGTTATCAGACATTTTACTTTACTGGGGAATTGAGACCCAAGAACACAGAGGAGGCAGATCTCGATTATGGTTTAATGTTATTCCATTTATTATGAGAAAAAGCACCTTTTTATGGCCTGGTCTGTTTTCTTTCACTAGGCAGGATCCTGGCATGCATAAATCTTGATTTTTGTCCAGTGGCTGAAAGAACGTATGGCCTGTGTCTGCTGATTGGTATTTTATGCTGCCTCCCCATCCCTGCAAGTACAATGCCAGTTTATCACAAGCGCAAATAACCCCAGCATTTGGAGAAGGGGTGTGGAATTCTCCTCCTCACTCCTCCTCAGCCTGAGCTCCCTCTCATTTTCTCAGCAGTAGATTCATTAGCCTTCTAATGAAGTTAATAAGTGAGCAGACCAGACAGTCCCTTCTAAAATAACATTTATAAATGGATGCATTTGCCTACTCTCTAAGGTAGGCCTTAATTTATTTCCCTGTCAGATGTCCGCATGTGTAAAACTATGATAGGTGGGCTCTTGGAAAGTGGTTTGTAGCCAAAAATGGAGAAAAAAGTTAAATTCACAGAGAGCCTATCTATTTTCGAATTTATAGTAGATCTTACACATACCGTTCCTGCTTTGATATATAACGACTATAAAGATTAGTCAAGCTTTCATTGTTACCTGTCCATCGTTTGGTGGACAATTACTTTATTGGACATAGACAGTTCATGCCATTTGGAGGCTTCTGGCAGTTTCGCCACAAAGATCACTGCCCTAGACACAATAAATTGATAAGAAGGTCTCCACTCTGTCACATGCCAGTGAGGTTTTTTTTTTTTTTTTTTTTTTTTTTTCCTAGCAATCACAAGCTTTCAGGGGAAGCATTTCATATCTTTCTGCTTCTTTCAAGCATAATGTCCAAGTTCAAGCTAAAGTTGTCTTAAAAAGCAATACAATTATATGTTTAAATGTTCTCTCTTTCAATGAATCTCTCAAATTTGAAAATCTGTGGTTGCTGCANACATGGATGCATGGCTTGCTCTCACATTTATGGGAGGAATGTGAGATCCATGTAATTGAATACTCCATTTCATAGATGGATAAACCAAGGCCATGAGGGGATTGACAGTGATTTCAGATCTGAGACCCAAGTCCAAGTCTTCCAATTTTCAGTGGCTGCCTACTCTTGCTGTTTTGTTAGCAATCATGCCTGGCCTTTCCTGCCTGATGCTGTGTTTTGTAAGAGATTGCTGGATAAGGGATTCTTTGGGGACTAGAAACTGGTTTCCTTGGATATTTGTATGAATGATTTTCACTTTAGGTGAATCATGAGAGTCACCTGGGAAATTTAAGAAAAGTCAGTTTCCTGGGCCTCTTTCCAAACCCACTGAATCAATTTCTGGGGCCAAGGTCTAGGAACCCACAGTTTCAAAGAGCTCTCTTCTTAATTAGTCACTGACCTAAGAGCCTTCATGGCCATCTTGGCACCTAGAAGATTCTTGAGAACTTGTTCTGGAGAATCATTCCCCTGGCTTGTCAGCTTCCCTGTGCCCATTTTCCCTATGGCTGGCTCAGAGTGACAAGCAGAGACTTACAGCAGCCCACAGTTGTACCTTCGTCATTATAAATGACAGCCATTAATAATTGCAATGGGTTCTGGCACTTACTAATTAGCTCCCATTCTGTCAGCATCAGGCCTGTCTGATTGGGCAATTAACATTGATCTTGGAGAGCACTGACACAGCGGCTGGTCACAGGCTCCGACTTCCACTTTGAGGTACACCTTATGAGGGTAAGTTGGCAGCTGGGAGTCTAGTCTCCATGGGGAATCAGGTGATGTTGAAATGGCTTTCTTTTCATAAAATAGTTTTGGTTACAAGCAGAAAAAAATCACTCCCAACTCAAGTTAGATACAGTATTTGGTGGAAGGAGACTAAGACAGCTCAACATTTGGATGAAGAGATAAATAAAGCCTCACAAATGGCAAAGTTTCGGTTTCTCTAGGTGCCACATCAGCTGAGTGTCTGGCTCTACTCTCTTTTGAACTGCCATCAGGTGACACCTGCCTTCTCTGTGGTTTAAGTTCTTGCACAAATACCTGAAGGGACCAGTTGTGTAAGACGAATTGCTAAATGGTCTTATTAATAAAAACCCAGTGCCAGATTTTGGGGTAAAAACTGAGAGATCAGGAAAGCAGAAAGAAGCCAGCCACATTCTTACTACTAGAAATCCNTAGCCAAAGTGAGACCTACTTCCTGTATACCCACAACTATATGCCTTTCTGTCCCTGCCCTCTTACTTCCTCTCTCCGCCCAGCTACATCACTTTCTGTTTGTCTGTGCAGACCTCCAGACCTCCATGGTTAGTGCTGGGATTAAAGGCGTGTGCTACCATGCCTGGCTCTGTTCCCAGTGTGGCCTTGAACTCACAGAGATCTGGATGAATCTCTACCTCCCAAATGCTAGGATTAAAGGAGTGTCCTACCACTGCCTGACTATATGTTTAATATAGTGGCTGGCTTTTTCCTCTGATCTTCAGATAAGCTTTATTGGGGTGCACAAATAAAATGTCACCACACAGTTGGGCTAGGTAGTCAAAGCTGAGGCAGTCTAAGGGGTGAGAATTTCCAGTCCTGCCCTAGCTCTCTTGTCCATCTCTGCATAGCAAAATGGGAAACACCACAATGAGAGTTCTGAGATTATCAGAACACAGTCCTCAAGAGATACCACATATTTTCTCCTGGATTTTTGTATAGAAGTGGCTTAAAACATACAAAATTTAAAAGACTATCTCTTCAATGATATCACTGACGAAAAGGCTGTCAGTTAGTTAGTGTTAGGGGATATGCTGGAGGCTTTCCACCCAAACAGCCTGCAAGAGTTTCATCCNGAGGTTCTGATGGCTNGAGCTAACCAAGATGAAGCTTGCTCTCAGCTCTATAAAACTCNATATTTGTGACACTTGTTCTTTGTCACTTCCCCATGTAGCTATTGGTTGGCTTTAGCTAATACTTTGGTTTTGGTAGGTTTCTCCCAAAAATCAAGGAGTTAAAGCCTTGGTCTTCAGTCTGGGGCTTTTTGAGGAGATGGTGGAACTTTTAAGAAGTAGGGTCTGTAGGGTACAATTGCAGGTCTTCGGTCTCTGGTTATATGCCTAAGGGCCCAGCGGGACAGCCACCATCTCCCCCCACCTCGCCTTTGCTCTGCAGATGAGGGTTTTGCTTCACCACATACTTCTTGCCACAAGTCTGAAAACAACATCCCCAGTGAGTCCTGTAATGAAACCTTAAAAACCATGAGTCAAACTAAGCCCCTCTCTTGGCAAGTTAATCATCTCAGGTCTTCCATTATAGCAATGGAAGGCTGATTAAGGTGGCCAGTGAGCATTTTTCCAGTCTTGGTGCTGAATTTTCACATCTGTTCTTCTAAAGCAGTGGTTCTCAACCTTCCTAGCGCTGCAACCCTTTCATACACTCCCTCATGTTGTGGTGACCCCAGTCATGAAAGTATTTCATTGCTGCTTCATAACTGTTACTTTGCTGTTGTTACAAATCATAACATAAATATCTGATGAGGGGTCATTTGTTCCCAAAGGGGTCATGACCCACAGGTTGAAAACCACTGTTCTAATTAAACCTTGACAGTCCATCACAGATGAAGATGGTAAGATGGGCCACATTTATCACTCAAATTTTTGCTTTTTTCCCCTTGTAATAGTCTCTTTCTACCTTGCACTTACCCAGAGATGTAAGAATGCTCTGAATCATCCACAGATCCACCATGCCTCTTATGATGGATGAGGGTAGATGANTGCATATTATTTAGGTCTAATTTTCTATTTTGCATACATCATACATCCTCTCTCTCTCATTGCATGTGTGTGTGCACATGCGCATACATGTATGTGAGCACAAGTGTGCAAGAATAGGTTTGTTTCTCTACCTCTATAGCCAAGATATGGAACTGTTCCATCAGTGTAAGTTTCTATCTTGTAGCATATATTTAAAAAATACATATGTGTGTGTGCATATGCATGTGTATGTGTGTGCATGTGCATATAGAGGTCTGAGGACAGATTGGAGGAGTCAGTTTTTTGTTACTGAACCCTGGAAGCCATTATTCTGGTCTGAATCTGTGTACTATTGCTTCATAAAAGTTGTAGAAAGTGGAACAAGGTAGTATGTAACACCTTGGGATTGGCTTTTTTTTCACTTAGCGTGGATCCCTGGAGACCTATGCAGGGTGTGCATGTTAACAGTTTCTCCCTTTCCACACATTTATTCTTAGTGACTTTCTAGTCACTAGAAATATAAATGTGATTGTTTCTGCATGTTGATTTTGTGTCCTGTGATGTTCTCAGTTTATTTGGCATTTGCTTTCAAAATCTTACTGTACATTCAGCACTTGGTAAGGGCTTTCTGAGTTCACCATGGGACAGAGTGATGTTCTGGAGTGAGGGCTGAGCCTGGCATAATGCACAGTACTTGACCATGTATTTGTTAAGTTCATTTACTTAGACATACTGTAGTTGGTATTTTTTTTTACTCTTTGGGGGCCATCATCAAGCTTCGAAATAAATACACAGAGACTTATTCATGTTTATGAATGCCTGGCCTTACCTTGGCTTGTTTCTAGCCAGCTTTTATAACTTAACTTAAATTATCCCATTTCTCTTTAGCTACACTTTGCCCGTGGGCTTTTTACTTTTCTTTATTCTATATATCTTTCTTTCCTTCTTACTCCATTGCTGGTTATGTGGCTGGGTGTCTGTCCCCTGGCGTCCTCCTCTCCTTCTCCTTTTCTTGCTCCCTCACTCCTCTCTGAAACCTAGATTTCTCATCCTATTTATTCTCTCTGCATGCCAGCCCCACCTCTCCCTCTCCTGCCTAGCTATTGGCTGTTCAGCTTTTTATTAGACCAATCAGGTGTTTTAGACAGGCAAAGTAGCATAGCTTTACAGAGTTAAATGCAACATAAAAGAATGCAACACATCTTTACATCATTAAACAAACATTCCACAGCATGAGCAAATGCAACACATCTTAGGCTAATATTCCAGAACAACATTCTATACAAATAAAGAAAAAAATTGTCTAATATTCTTTAATTAAAACATAGATGAATGTAGAGATAGAGATAGGGAGTCTGAAAGCAGAGTTTTAATAGCAGAGTTTTGAAAGGATGAGAAAAAGAATGTGAGAAAAGGAGAGAGAGTAAACAAAACTTACACATCCCTTTCTTCAAGAAATAATAAATGTATGTTTGGGTGTATGTGTACATGTATATGGGTGCATGTGTGTGTGTACACATGAGCATGAAGGACAGAGCTCAACATGGACTGTTGTTACTCAGGGACTGTCCGTCTTGTTTGTTGAGAAAGGATTGTTCTCTCTTTGGTTTGGAACTCACTGAATAGTCTAGGCTGGCTGGCTAGTGAGCCCCATGAATCCTCCTGTCTCCACTTCCACAACATTGGGGTTGTAAATGCATTCTACCATGTCTTGTCTTTTTTAAAATTTATTTATTTTCATTTTACGTACATTAGTGTTTTGTCTGTGTGTGTGTCTGTGTGAGGGTATCAGGTCCCCTGGAATTGGAGTTACAGACAGTTGTGAGCTGCCACATGGGTGCTGGGAATCGAACCCGCGTCCTCTGGAAGAGCAGTCAATGCTCTTAACTGCTGAGCCATCTCTCTAGCTCCCATGTCTTGTCTTTTAAAGTAGGCTCTGGAGATCAAACCCAGGTCATCTGGCTTGCACAGCAAGCCCTTTACCAGCCAAGCTATCTCTCCAGTCAAATGATTATGCTATAGATTTGTTCTAACTTGGGGAGATAAGAGGGCAATAAGTCAAGGAACCATGTGTGAAGCGAGCATTGAAGGGAAAGTCAGACTCTGGTGCGTGATATAAAGGATGAACATTCTAGAGAAAAGCAAGGTTCAGTTCAGAAGGAGAGAAAGAACAGAAAGCATTCAAGGAATGGTCCAGAGGCCAGTATAGTTGACATGTGGATGTGTGGTGATTATATTATGTCCCCCAAAATATTGTGTACCCTAATAAAACTTATTTGGGGTCAGAGAACAGAACAGCCACTAGATTAAGCATAGAGGTTAGGCAGTGGTAGCACATGCC
>LZPO01044523.1:112075-123752 GCA_001675575.1 Neotoma lepida | reverse complement strand
GGTCTACAGGCATGTTGTTCCTTCCGAAGCGGCTGGCGTCTCCTGACTCAGCCTTCCTCTTCCCAGAATTCTCCTTGTTTGTTTATCCCGCCTATACTTCCTGCCTGGCTACTGGCCAATCAGCGTTTTNTTTATCAATCAATCAGAGCAACACATATTCCCAGCATACAGAACAATATCTCCATCAATGAGTCCTGCCTGGTGAGGAGCCACTAGAGACCAGGCTTCATTGGCTTCCTGTTATTAGATAAAGGTCAGATGTCCAGACTAAAAGCATTAAATGTGGGTTCTCTGGGGGATACTGGGTCTCTTTTAGTATAGGATACAAAGGGTACAGAAGTAGCATGAATCCTTCAACTTAGTCCATTTCCTTCCTCAAGTGTGCTTCCTCTGGGGACATGAGCAGTGATGGTGGGAATGCGGGGGAGGGGGGGCAGTGGTGATGCCTCCCATGAGGAGCTCGAATCAGGCCTGATTCTGATTTGTTCTGATGCTTTGGTCTTTTTATCTTCCTGAAATACNTCTGCCCAGATTCCCACAGTCTTGAGAACTGAGAATGCTGTAAAAGATTTGTTTTTGTCAAATAGGAAGAAGCAACAAATTTCTTAAGCTCTCCTCTTTCTTCCTTTGTGGGTATTTAAATTTTTATATTATTCTACTGATAAAAATAATTTCCCAGAGCTTGATAAATAAAGAGTACCCTTAAGAATCCTTGCTGTGTAAATCCTGTTCAAACTGTAGTGAAGTCTTGGCATAGCTGCATGTGCTTTTACCTGTATACTTTCACATAATTGAGATCATCTTGTATAACCAGTTTCTCTCCTATTTTATATAAAGTTTGACTAAGCATTTTTCTCCATTATTCAAAGTGTTTTCCAAACACACACTTAATGTTTGTGGAATAGGGTATTATATTGCTCTTCCATAATTTACCTAACTCTTTATTCTTCTATTTTTGGAGATTTAGGTTGCTTCCATTTTTCTCTATTTAAAAAGTGTTCTAATGCATAGCTAGGTGCATCAATCTTTGTTCTTCTGCATTTTGAATTCTTTCCTTAGGATAGCCTTCTGGAGGAGAAACTTCAAGACTCAGCACATGCTGTCAAACTGGTTTTGAGCATGGTACATTTTGGAAATTTTTTGGCTCGAAAAGCCAAACTCTGAGATTCATAGATAAGCACTGCATCAGTCTGCAGTGTGTGCAGACATGAGAGAGATGTCTATTTATTTCATGATTTAGGGTAATTTGTGTACCTGAAGGTTTTGTGGCATTATTGGCAAAAGTCCTAATATAATCATTATATTTGAAAGGATGTATTTCCAGATTCAGGGGATATGCATGCCTCCTGCCAACTGAGCATGTCCAGGTCCATCAACTTTGAAAAATGAAAACAACAATGACATCATCAACAACAACAATAACGATAATAATACTTGTCACAGTTATTGATAACCACGTGCCAGGTGGTTACTGGAATGATATACATATGCTTAGTTGATTCTTTCCATAAACCAGTGGGGGCAATACTATTACCATCCCTATTCTGCAGTGGAACAATCTCAAGGCTGTGGAGTTGAACTAATTTTCCTGCTAAGGAGAGTGTACAGTTAGATTTGATCTTAATCCACTCATTCTAGGGCCTATGCATTTGACCCTTCTCTACATAGTCCTGCTTGGTTGAAGGTTGCTGCTGGTATTCCCAGAAGTCTGAGATANATGATTTTCTTAGCGTAAGTTCCTGATCATGTGAAGGGTCAGGGCATCAAAGGCAGTTTTCTAGAGTTGGACCTGCAATGTCTTTACCTCCAAGCGCTGTTGTGATGTCATCAAGAGAGCGGTGCAGATGCTCTAGCCTCTTTGTTTTCTTAGAGTTAGAAAAGGTCTCAACTCCGGAACTCTCTTAGTAGCCACTGACGTACCCGTGGAAAAGGAGCTTATGTGTTTTGCAACCGTTTTGTTATTTGTACACTCTTGAGAGTCACTGTTATGTGAAAGCATGCACTCTGATGCATATTACCTGGGTTCAAATCCCAGCTCTACCACTTCCTAGCTGTCAGCTGTGGGCAGGAGAGCTCCTCTTCCCTTCACTTTATCCCTGGAGTGTACTTGATGGTAGTAGCTGGCTGGGCAGCTGAGAGGATGCTCTAAAGACAGGGTGAAGTGTTTGGAGTAGCGCTGGATCATGTAAGTAATGCTTTGTGAGTGTTTGCTTCAGTTTCTGCCAGAATTTCTCAGCCAGCCTGTCCTAATTCCTATGTTGGAGTCTCATGTCTGCCAGGGCTTAGTTCGTATTTCCTTGGTGTAANTAGTAAAAACTCATGGAATGCCTCCTTAGACCTGCTCTTTTGATGGCTCCCTTTAATAAGGAGGTGGCACAGACTATGTATTTCCTGAAATGAATGAAGGGTAGCCACAGACTCTGCAAGCCAGTGAAGTGGCTGCTCTGTACCCTGCAGGTGGCTCAGGGGAGACTTCTCCAGGGTAATTAGTGTGTGGAGGTCATGCAGCATGCTGGCATATGGTGGGTGGCTTCAGTGACAAGAATATCTGCTTCACAGTTCCGGAAGATGGAAGTTCAAATTCCAGGTTGAGTCAGAGTGCCCTCTTCTAAGACTGTCGCATTCATCTCTGTCCCCAGCCCTGGAAGGCAGCAGACAATCTGTGGGATTCCTCGGCCTGTAGAAGCATCACCTCCTTGTTCTCTTCATTCTCCTCCCCCTGGCTCTATCTTAGTTTCTATCCTTNTACTATTTGTTCTAAATTAGTGGCTTGTTCTACTCCAGTACACTCTGGTATTAATATCCTGGAAAAAGTTTGTTTCCAAGTAAGGTAAATTATGAACTTCTGGGAAGAAGATGTCACCATAGTGATTTTTTTTTGAGAAACAATTCAAGCCATAACTTTGAAGAAATGCTCAAAATTGTTGCTGACGAGGAAGTTAACCAGAAGCTGCAGAATTGGGGAGAAGATTCTAAGCAAGGTTATGAAAAGCCCATGTGGCACATGCGAGGTAGACTTTCCTGGGAGTCAGACTGAGCCAGTCAATGAAGAGAGAGGTCCATGGAGATCAGGGAAAGGAATAAAACAAGCCCTGTGACATCTTGTCAGTNATATTCAACAAGTTGGTTATATTTGGTTGAGATGAGAAACAGTTAAAGGGTTTAATACAAATTTTTACTTTATTAAATTTTTATTTATTTTTGAGNTTAGAACATACTTTCTTCTGTTTTGTTGTCTACTTGAATGTATTTTTTTTCATGAATTCTCCGTAGCTACCTCTTTGTGACTTTCCCCCTTATCATAAGGTGTGTGCTTTAAATACGATATATAAACTGAAAGTCTTGCTGGATTAGATGCCATTATTTCTCTCATTCTGTTCGTATATCTGTTGTTATAGTTTTCTTTTTAAAAGTAGTTGTTTTACAGTTTGTAAATAACCAAGTCGACTAAATGTTTACTTAAGGAACTGCATTCTCAGTCTTAAATGTCTGTGATTGGAGAGCTCTCACTGNTTAAACCTCTTCTTATGTCACAGCGCATCCCTGTAATAGATGGGAAATGCGTGCTAGAACTGTTGAATAATCTGTGATATTCATTTGGGGAAACGACCTGCCTGTTATGTGCTCAGTTATCTCATCCACTCTTCCCCAAACCTTCTAAAGTAGGTATTCTTGTGCCTTTCCATTTATTGGATGGGGAAGCTGAGATTTCAATGCAGGGACNGTTCTAACCATCTGTATGTCATAAAGGTGGATTGGGATATTAACCAAGATGGCAGAACCATGGCCCACTCATAACCAAAGAAATCTCAATCAGTAGCTTTGGTTGAGTTCTTGAAGTGGTCTCTACTCCATTCTTGTCACTTTAGATCTAGGCACCAACTCTCAGATGGGAGCTAAGAAGTTCCAAGGAGAGCAAATCTTTCCTCAGAATTGCTGTCTGTCACCCCTGCCTTTATTGACTTATATTGGAATTTCATTTCTTCTTTGAGCNGTTTTAGCACCCAGTGTTTATTCCATTTCCCATATACTTCCTTAACACTTCAGTCCAACCCTCTCCCTCCTGTGTGGTTTCTTTCCCATTCACTGGTTACTTGGCCTGACTTGTGCAGTCTCTTAAGGCCATCTTATCACCTAAATGTGCACTTTGCATGTCATCGATGTGTGGAAATATGTCTTGGGACAGTCAGAGGAGGAGATGTATTAGAATCTCCTTGGTCTTGAGGTTNAGAGTCTGCTGAAAGCCTGTCTGGGCCTGACAGCTGTTGCACTGCAGGGGTCCTAAGCATCCCATTGTCTCCTATGGATGTTTGTATCTTGGTGACCTATCTGTTCTTACTACCAGCCTTGTAGTGGCAATGTTTCCTTTTCTATAGCTAGTCCTCTGTCACAGCTAGATGGTGCAGAATGGGATAAGTGGATATTTTGGAGTGACGGCATATGTTGGAAGCCAGCCAGCTGAAAACTGACAGTGGCATATCCAGAATGACACAGTTTTCAAAATTCACTGGATGTCTCGTGGCAGTTGCCAGACTGCTTATCAGAGTTGACAAAAGGGACATTTTCAAGAGATTGGANTATAAGTGGAGGCAATATGTTGGGGGCATTTATCATAATTGCTAGTGTATATTGAATGGCAACAGTGTGCCAGGAATAGGTACTTTCCAATATTGTCTCTAATCTAAGCATCCTGATGGCAAGATGTTTACTAAAGCCCTGGGTTTNCTAGGAGCACAGTACTGGGAGGATAGTGGACTGTTGTGTAGATTTCTGGTTTTGCTATTTTGTCTAGAGATATAAAGAATTGTTACATGCTTATAAAAGACTTCAGTTAAAAAAAGACAGAAAGACAGAATAGATTCTTCTCTTCTAGGAATGCTTGAGAGGAAGCTTAGTGGTACTACAACTACAGTCCCAGGTCTCCATATGGCCTTCCTTGTGTTGCTGGATAAACACAGTCTCAAGAGGATCTATCCAGTTTTAGGCATTTTAGGAAAATCTCAGTGACCTTTGTTATACAGTGGGACCAAAGCCACACCTAAGTTCTTTTAGGGATTAGCCACTCCTGTTGCNGGTACCACACTTGGAAGAGTAGCCTGGTATGAAGGTTCCAAATGCTTGTCCACAAAGGACTCAGTGGGTGATACCACCTTTCTTCCTTGGCTCTTTGGTATGCTGTTGTTGGCAGCATCCACCAATGAAGACTGAACCGGGATGCTTTGAATCTCTATCAGAGAAATCATTGGGTATTTTATCTGCTCCCCACTGTCCATTATTAAAGTAGCAGAGTGAAGGTAATGGCACTCAGTTTATGTAGACTCANAAGAACAAATAGAGAGGTGATAATGTATGATGCTAGGAGCTCCAAACTGTGGTTCTTTCACCTAATTTAGAACAAACCTATATTTTCTGATTGAAGGCCCCACACCAGTCNGGAATATTATTTTCTCCCATCCCTGTTTTCCCCACAGCTTCCTACCATATTTTTTTTCATGTACCCAATTCCCTTTTATCTTCTACCTTTTCAACCTAAGGGTCTCTTTCCTGGTGCAATACCATTTAAACATCCAGAGAGATGTCCTGGCTGGCCAGCCCTTCAGTCCCTTGCTGAACAATTATTCTTATATAGCTCNCAATCCCTTTATGGCTTATGTACAGGTTATTTATTTCACTAGTCTTTCACCCTTCCCACTAAACATTGGTTCATTGAGAGCAGGGGCCCCCTTCATCTCATATAGCATGACTCTTCAGTGTGAAGCGTGATGCTGACCCATGGCAAGGTTCATGCGCTGGAAGGGAAGAAGACAAGGAAGTTGGGAAGGCAAGCATGGCTCTGTAGACAGAAGCCAAGGTAGATGGGAAGACGGTGATGGCAATTCTTGACCTGACTCCTGTGCATCTTTCTTTTAAGACTCTCTCAGCTGGATTGTTGATGTCTCACATAAACCATCAAACTTTCTCCTCATGCTTAAGGGATGGGTAAAAGTGAGAGTCAGAGATTTGCTTAATATACCTTGGCTAGGGAAAGAGATTGGACCAAAACTAAAAGGAGCCCAGTTATTGGACAGGAAGGCAGACACTCCTGAAAGATCCTNAGATCTTTAAGGGATTTGCAACTGAACCCTTTGCTGTTTAGAAGGATACTAGAGTAAAAATGGGAAAACTTAAGATATGAAGACAAATGCTGGGCTTTCTCTAGGAAAATTCTGAGAAGCGGGACCTTGAAGGAAAATAGCTTCCTTCTTGTACTTTAAATGAAATTCCAAGCTAAGTAAGGTGAATCTGACAGTGAAAATCAATCAAGCTGCAGCTCAAAACGCATGGGGGTGAGGGGTGGTACTCAGGGTTTCTTAGGCAGTTTTGCAGGCGAGCTTCACCCCAGAAGCTGTGCTGTGCTCCTGTGGTTGTGATTGNGCATGGGGGTGAGGGGTGGTACTCAGGGTTTCTTAGGCAGTTTTGCAGGCGAGCTTCACCCCAGAAGCTGTGCTGTGCTCCTGCACCTGTGGTTGGTTTCCAGGCTGTGCTGTGCTCCTGTGGTTGTGATTGGTTACCAGGTTGTGCTGTGCTCCTGTGGTTGTGGATGGTTACCAGGCTGTGCTGTGCTTCTGTGATTGTGATTGGTTACCAGGTTGTGCTGTGCTCCTGTGGTTGTGATTGGTTACCAGGCTGTGCTGTGCACCTGTGGTTGTGGATGGTTACCAGGCTGTGCTGTGCTCCTGTGGTTGTAATTTGTTACCAGGCTGTGCTGTGCTCCTGTGGTTGTGATTGGTTTCCAGGCTGTGCTGTGCTTCTGTGATTGTGATTGGTTTCCAGGCTGTGCTGTGCACCTGTGGTTGGTTTCCAGGCTGTGCTGTGCTCCTGTGGTTGTGATTGGTTACCAGGCTGTGCTGTGCTCCTGTGGTTGTGATTGGCTACCAGGCTGTGCTGCACTCTTGTAATTGGTTGCCAGGCTTCATGGGACAGAGCTAAGAAAGGGTTAGAACTGTTCTCTGCTCATTTCCCACGTGTATCACCTTCTGGATGACACTTCATCCGTATTATGATTGATAGTTGACAAGGGAGTGAGAGGGGAGAACCTACCCAGGATGGAGCCTAGAAAAGTGAGCCAAAGAGATAGGAAGAGGTCAAAGAGAGAATGAGGACATGAGTAGAGTAGATTTTGTAGATGAAAGTAACTCAGGTTTGACTTAATTCTTATTCAGTTATTTCCTCTAAGCAAAAAGAAATGGACACAGATCAATGCAAGGAAGGAAAGNGGCTATGTAACAAGTTACGTTATTATGGTGAAAAATAGGGGGTGGCTATGTAAAAGGTGGGTATTTCTGAAAGAATGAATTATGTGATTAGTTTCTTAAGGAAGACACTTACCAGATTTGTTGATCCAAGAACTCTTTGTATTTCCAGAGTTAGGAGGATTAGTCAAGCCTGTCACTAATTACTTACACTGTGAAATAAGCTACTATTTCTGTTAGGTCATGTAAAAGAATACTTTTGTTACCTGAAGAAACCTGAGTTTGAACACTAGTTGCCTCAGTTATCAGTTATAAATGAATGGACAAATTATGTAACCTCCTGAAGTCTCACAATGTCCTCATGTGGAAAGTAGGGACAAATGTTGCTTAGAGGGATAACGTGGGAATTAACTTTCCTTGGATTATCTGGAGGCACTGTTAAATGTGTTTGTGCTTTATTCTTCCCCATTTTCTCTCTGGTTTATTTTTAAAACAGGTGACCCTAATATTTGTGGAGTTCGTGAGTTTTGATNTAATCCTTACTAACTTAGGTGCTTTGTTTCTGCCACAAGTCTTGTTAAAGATAGCTACATTCTGAACCTTTATCCAGAGCACCCATTCATTCCTGTACTTTAATATGAGCAGAAACACTTGGAGTGCTCCTGGGGTAGTCTAGAGCCATGAATTCCCCTTTCATAGCAAGCTTGCCCNCCCTTGTTCTAGTCCCACGCAACAGACACATTCCCAGAAGCTTACTCTGCTGGGTACTGTTCGAGCCCTTATAGACTCTGAGTATGGACACAAGGTAGACTGTGTCTATACACACTTTTTTTTTTTAAAAAAAGATTTATTTATTTATTATGTATACAGTGTTCTGCCTGCAGGCCAGAAGAGGGCACCAGATGTCATTACAGATGGTTGTGAGTCACCATGTGGTTGCTGGGAATTGTACTCAGGACCTCTGGAAGAGCAGCCAGTGCTCTTAACCTCTGAGCCATTTCTCCAGTCCCCATCTATATACTCTTATGTAATGAACCAACCAGTAAGGACAGAAGTCAAGAGATAAATGCACAAAATATCTGGTAATAACTAAATGTGTTGAGTGGCACATGGTGGTGTGATGGGAGTTGCCAGAAGGTGAGAGGAGGGTGCTTTTATTAATGCAGCCAGGGGACATCTCACTTGGAGGCAGATCTGAGACCACACTGAGGCAAGTGAGATGCAGTTTATAGTATTTAAGAATGCTTTCACTCTTAGGGTTCTGCAAGCATCTCTTTAAAATTTGCATCCTAGATGCCCTGCTTGCTTCTTCTTGCTAGTCCTAGCCCCCACTAGAAGGTGACATTTAAGCCAAGACCTCAACGATAATGAGGAGGAATTCCTTCAAAGAGCTGCTTGGTCATCAACTAAACAAGCGAAGATTGTGTTTGCTGTGGCTCATTTCAATGTGGTACAAAGAAATCTGCGTAAATCCTCTAATTGCCAAAATTGACCCATCAATGTTAAAGACCCCTTTTAAGTGGATCATTTTCTTCCTTTTACACAGCCATCAAATGCAGCACTAATGAGGGGTGGTATTCATCTTGTTTTACAACCCCAAGCTTTTCTGTATTCATTATCACACAGGAATTTGACTCTTTGTGGTTCTGAGAAAGAGGAGCTCCCATTCTTGCTTCATATTCTCACACACAGTTGTTTATTTAATTACCAAGGAGCCTTGTGGCTCAGTCCAGGTGGCTCTTCTTTTTCCTTTTCTTTGACTGTGGAACACTGTAGAGGTCTGTTCTCTTGACAGAAGGAGATGTCCTTGGTGGCTTTCTGGGGCAGGGGGTGGGGAAGGAATGTCTGTAAACAACATGAACAGTACAGGTTACTACTGAATTGATAGCAATTATTTCAGCATATTTGTGCAAAACAACACATTGCAAAGTACTCAGACTTCAAACAAAACTCTAACTCCTGAGCAANACCATGTGTCACCTTTTTAAATATGCTCTTCCAGAGAGCCTCCCTGGTAGAGTCTTACATCATTACAAAGTGGTCTTCTCGTGGGCCTATCCATCTCCTATAATTTATTTAGTCTATGAATACTCACACCTTCAACTCAGGGCAGAGCTATGGTTACTCTATAACCATAGCTTCCAATTTGGACTTAGTTCAACCAGTCTAATATTTCTTTCTGGGTTTGTTTTTGTGATGGAAACCCAGATCATTGGAGGATGGAATTCTGAATAGAATTTTTAGCAAGCCCAATCCTATGGCTTGAGTAGATAAAAATTTCCTTCATCCCACACATAGATCCTTTCAGGTCAAGTTTCTCTTGAGTTGGGAATTCAAATTCCTAAGCTCATACTTTCACTGCCTTGTCCATGGACATCGGGGCAACCAACCAAGCTTTTCGTATTCATTGTTTTCCAAAGGTATTTATAAGCACCTCGAAGGACCTTGTTTATTATAAGTGATATATTAGGCATATAAAATGAACAGAATTTTTTTTTGGTATGTATGTGTCACTATCATCCATTCATGTCATAGACTAACATTGTTCTCTTCACTACTGGAAATAGTCATTAGCATCTTTAAATGTGATTAAATAGAGTGCTAATTCCAGAAACTCCAGATGCAATTTAGAAAACTTGTCTGGAANATTCATAAACTCATTCTTAAAATTTTGATATACATATGCACACAATGTCCATAAAGATACATATACACATATACATGCATATGTTAGTCAGCTCTTTGTAACATCAGTGAAATACCTGAGATTACCAACCTATAAACAGAAGAGGGTTATATGGGCTCAGAGGTTTGGAGCTACTATCCCATGGTCAGTTGGTTCCATCCCATTTAGACCTGTGGAGAGGCATCATGGTGAGAGTGAGAGTGACAAGGACTCCATAATCCTCCTCCAGGGTGTGCCACACAGTGACCTAAGGCTATCCCACTTGTCCTATCACATCCCTGTAGTACATCATATTTACCACATTGGCTTTGGGGAATATTTAATGTCTAAACTATAGCAGTATCTCATAAGCAATCCGCAAATGTGACTAGGGAAGCTAAGAAATTCCACATGTGAATTCTAGTTCAAATCTGTATACTTAAGAA
Source organism: Neotoma lepida (assembly GCA_001675575.1). Taxonomy (NCBI): domain Eukaryota; kingdom Metazoa; phylum Chordata; class Mammalia; order Rodentia; family Cricetidae; genus Neotoma; species Neotoma lepida. Next base: position 113,409 of record LZPO01044523.1, on the reverse strand, counting down.
TCAAGATTGCTGATGGCATCTGTCTCATCTTACAGGCTGAGACATAAAGTCAACCACCATGCATCTCTCAGAGAGAACCTTCTGATCTCTGCCAACAACCATTTCTTCTCAAATCAGAGGCAGACCACACTATGCACTGTGTTGAAAGTNTGCTAGGTTAAATGTTTGAAATTAGGAACAAGAGATGCATATTGCTGTATATACTGCCTAGTGCCTGCCGCCTGGATTTTCTCGCTGGCTTCTTCTGTTAGCTGTGTTAAGTAATTTACCATCACTGCACCCTGCTTTTCTCATCGTCAGAATGCACGTAATGNTGATATCAGCCTCAGAGTTGCTGAAAGNAACAAAGGAGCCCNTGTGTAGTAAGTTCTTGTGTTATTCCCTTCCATATGGCGAGAGTTCTAGAAATGATCTCTATATCTATGATATCATCATCCCTGTTTTCTCAGAAAATTAATGCATGGTGTTAACAGTCAGGTGTGGTGATGCATGTTTTGCTGTGTTACCATGCATATAAAATGTATGTNAACAAAAACATACATTTTAATTAGTATTTATATTTCCATTCTTGCTCATATACATTGATATTGCTGACAAATCCAGGTCCATAAGAAAAGAGAGACACTGAACTGTCTTCATTATGTGGCAGTGGAGTCACTCATTTAGGCACACTTGAATTTATTCCACCAATATTTATTGAGTTCTGCCTTGTGCCAGAATCTATGCCAAGCCATTATGANATCCACATGGCTATATGATCATCAGTAGGCTTTTGTTGTTTTGTTTTGTTTTTGTTTGTTTTTCTCCTTTGTATGTTTGTTTGGTTTTTTGAGACAGGGTTTCCTAGTGTAGCTCTGGCTGTCCCAGAACTCACCCTGTAGACTAGGCTGGCCTCGAACTCACAGAGATCCAACTGCCTCTGCCTCCCAAGTGCTGGGATTAAAGGTGTGCACCACCACTGCCTGGCAATCATTAGTGTTTTTGTTCTTGTTAAAATCTATTGTTTAGGACTGTAGAGATGACTCAGTAGGCAAAGACACTTGCTCCCTGAAAATACAAGCCAGAGAACTGAGCTNACATCCTGTGTAAAGATAGAACANGTTCCTTAAAGTTATCCNCTGACTTCCATGCATGCAGCCTCTCTCTCTTTCTCCNCACCACCACAGCAAACCCAGAAAGCATGCCTGTTGTCTACCTCACACAGCAACACCCCAAACTATTATCATTTCTTGGTACCTTGACATGAGAAGTTATAAGAGATAATTTTGAGAGCAGTCTGGGAAGAGGAAGGGTCCAAGCTGCCTTGATCCTGTAGGCTGCAAAGAGCAAAGGCA
>LZPO01044523.1:86256-101441 GCA_001675575.1 Neotoma lepida | reverse complement strand
CAGGCTACAAATATTTGCTGAACCCATACTTGAGACCGAGAACTGTGCTATATCCTTGGGATCATGAGTGTGAGCCAGGTATTCACAGGCCTCTCCTTTCCCGTGCTGGCATGCTAGTGGGAAAGCCAATAACCAATAGTCACCTACATTTATAAACAGCCTAATTAGACCTTGCAATAAACGCTATGATGAAAACAGAAAAGGGGTGGGTGGGGAAAGGAGTGTGGGGAGTTCCGCACTGGGGGAAAGAACTTGTTTTGTTACAAACAGTGGTCAAGATTTACCTAAAACTACAAGTAATTTGCGTGTTTACCTCTTCTCTACCTGCCTTTAACTGTGTGTGTAAGCACACATGCGAGAAGATATATGTATTATTCATTAAAAGATGCTTGTAAGAGGACATTTCCAAGTAGGGTTAAGTAATTTATTTTGTATGATGAAATGATATGTGACCAGTTACATGGCTTTGCAACATTTATAATAAACAAGACATAATTTGATACTTGCATGAAAACAATGATTAGAATTATGTAGTTGAATGTTAGTACATAAGCTTACAACATTACCATCAGTGTTGTAGGCTCTGGGGAATGTACTCTGTGTTGCTAAACATGTAATGTTTTACTGTAGTGACTCAGAGGCCTGGTCCAGCCTGTGGGAGTGCTGAGGAACAGAGGTCCCACCATGGGCAGCATCCCAGTGCGTTTCTCAGAACTCACCCTGTGCTATGATGGCTGTCTAGGAACCGTGTGAGATACAGTCTCCACTTACCACTAACCATCTGTATCATCCAAGCTTGTGCTTCTAAAGGATGGACTAGTTGTAGGCTTTTCTGAGCCTTCCTATAAGTTAGGGTGCACTTTTGTAACACTTTCAGAGACACAGGCTAGGGCACATCATACATATTTCAGTTTTCTATTAATGCCTTGAAAAATCACCACAAATTTAGTGGCTTAATGTATCACAGGTGTATTATAGCTCAGTACTGTAGGTTTAAAGTCTGACATAGGTTTGACCGGGATAAAGTCATGATGCTCCAGGGGACGATTTTTTTCTAGCTTCTGGGGTTGTTGATAGCTCTTGGACCTTGGTCCCTCCCTCCACCTTCCAATCCCATTCTTCTCACCTTGCATCTCTCTGACTTCTTGCATCAGAGTTAAGCATTCTGTTTTCAAGAATTNCAGGATTAGATAGATTATATATGATTAGATGAGAGACTGGACNAATATAGATGACCCAGGTCAATGTCCCCATCTCAGAATCCATACCCTGAATCATATTGTCTAATACTCTTTTGCAGGTGGCTTATTCACTGGTCTCGGAGATTGGGGTGTAAACATCCTTGGTGACTATAACTCTGAGTACCAGAAGGCAATTGAAATCATGGAAGGCTTAGGCATATTGGNTCCNTGCCATTTGTATCAGTACAGTCACCTACTGTGGCTGGACATAGCCTTTTAGAGAGCCCATGGAGCCTGTGTTACATTCTGAAAAGCCATTCCTTCCTCTGTAGAGATACAGTCCTAGGCCAGGTTGCCTGAGGGAGACCATGCTGGGTTTCAGACCCCCATCTACGTNGGTGTGATGTGCTAACCTGTACCGTACTGCACTGGCCCTGAGTAGGCTCAAGGGAAGGGAATATCTCAAAGANAGGTGTTACAGTCTAGTAAGTTTTACCCTTTTGGAGGATGGTGATAAATTTGAGTAATGTCTTGGACTCATTGGTGATTCAACTCCCTCTTCTCAGGATGAAGCTGCCTGACTCCCCTTCACCACAGTTTTCTTTTTACTTCTGGAGAATTACGTGTTGTGGAATTTACTTTAACTATGTAAAGATGTATTACATTTGTTTATGTTGTGGAATATTACTTTAACTGTGTAAAGGTGTGTTACTTTGGTTTATGCTTCATTTGTTTAATTGATGTAAAGATGTGTTGCTGTTTCGCCTTGCCTACCTAAAGCATCTGATTGGTCTAATAAAAAGTTGAATGGCCAATAGATAGGCAGTAGAAAGGATGGGTGTGTGTATGTGTGAGGGGGGTGGCTGGTGGGCAGAGAGAATAAATGGGAGAAATCTANGCTCTAAAGAAAAAGAAGAGAGAAGGTTAAGAGAATGAGGGTGAAAGAGAGAGACACACTCGAAAGAGAGAGACACACACACTCGAAAGAGAGAGACACACTTGAGGCAAGAAACCATGCAGCCACCAACCAGCCAGACACTAGAAGCAATGAAAGTAAGATATACAGAAGGAAAGAAAAGTAAAAAGCCCCAAGGCAAAGGGTAGATAANGAGAAATAGNTTAATTTAAGTAAAAGAGCTAGCCAGAAGTGAGCCTAAGCTAGGCTGAGCATTTATAACTAATAAGAAGTTTCCATGTCATGATTTGGGAGCTGGGTAGTGGCCTAAAAGAAAAAGCCTGATACAACTATGCATACTGGCTAGGGTGTAAGCTCCTGGACAGCAACAGCTTCTGTTAGCTTCCCTTTCCCGTATGTCCTTTCTTGCTCTCATGGCCTCTTTTTAGATTAATTGTCACATGAATATATATATACACACACATATATTTACATATATATGTAAATATTATATATACATATATATTTCCCCCTAAATATAACCTACTCAATCTGTATAACATTACTTGTATGTATATATTTTAAGGAATGACCATTTGGTATTGAATAACCAATTGGTGTGCTCTTCTCTAAGGAAGACTGTTTCTTCCACANTCAGCCTTCTGTAGTTGCCTGTAGTTCTTTATATAGGGTTAAGCCCTCATGGTCTTTCTCTCATCCACTTTGGCATGTCTACTGTTAACCTTAACTAAGATAACTAACCTTAACTAAGATAGAAATTGGTACCAGGGACTAGGGTATTGCTCTCATAGGCCGGACCATGCTTTTGTTTGGAGGAATTTGTACGTTGGGAGTTTGGGCAAAGAAAGCAGTGGAATTCTTTAAGCACTGACTGCTTAGTGGGGCCTACCAGCAGGAGCATAGAAGACAGTGGTGTTAAGAGTGATTTGAACTGTGGGGGGCTGGCTCAAGAGGTTACAGAGGAGAAGAATTTTAATATGTTGCCTAGAGGATTATTCTTCTGATATTTTGGTGAAGACTGTGGCTGCTTTTTGCCCTTGTCTGAAGAGTCTGCCTGAGGCTAAAGTGAAGAGATTTGGATTTATTCTGTTGGCAGAGGAAATATCAAAACANCCTAGTATTGACTCTATTGTGTGATTATTACCGGTCACTCTTACACAGGTTTATAATGAAAAGGAGCAAGAAAATGTAAATTTTGAGGTGAAAAGGAGCACCAGGAAGTAGAATAGAGCTAAGTTCTGTGTTCAAGGAGATAAACAGATTTAGAAATGGAATAAAGTAAGTGGTGACCTCAGGGCCAGGTTCCACCCAGCTAAGTTTCCAACTTGTGAAAAGCTTAGAGCTAGTTGTGGTGGCTCACACCTTTAATCCCAGCACTTGGAAGCTAGAGGCTGGTGGATCTCTGAGTTTAAGGCCAGCTTGGTCTACAGAGCAAGTTCTAGAACAGCCAACCTTAGGCAGTGAAGGTAAAAATCAAAAACAGAAAGCTGGTGAAGATGTAATTGAGAGATCTCTGAGTTCAAGGCCAGCCTGGTCTACAAATCCAGTTTTAAGATAGCCATGCTAAGGCAGTGAAGGAAATTGAATGGATCAACCAGACACCATATCAGGCTGCTCAGTCTTTTCTTAGAGATAAGGCCTCAATTTCAGTTTCCTGAGACTTGAACAAGCAATTTCTGGGAGGGCTATGACAGTTCTTGCAGTAGCTCCCTTTCTGCACATACTCTGACTGCTCAAAGTTCAGCCAGTTGCTTACTGTCTGGGACCCCTCACCAACTTAGAGCTACNTACATGGGTCAATGTGAACGTGCGAGGTCAGCCAGCCTCCACAGCAGCTCAAGGACAGAGCCTGGGCCACTGAGTCAGCCCCCACAGTCAATACATGCTAGGTCAGCCAGCCTCCATGGCAGCTCAAGGACAAAGCCTGGGACTTATTCAGCACTGCCCAAAAAATGATGACTGTAATCCCCAACCAGTAAATTCAAAGGTTACATACCCTCACCCAATCATATGACACAAAGGCTTGTACCACTCTGCTTGCAGTTTTTCCCTTTAAAAACCCCTCACTCTGAGAGCTCAGGGCTGTCCTCCTTCACCATTGTGTTGGAGTGTTGGACATGGACCAAGCCTGGGCTTGCTTANTGTCAATAAATCCCTGTGTGTTTTGCATCAGGTATCAGCTCTGTAATGGTCTTGTTCAGGGGGTCTCGTGACATGGGCACAACAAAACCACCAAAAACAGAAAGTTGGTAAAGATGTAATTGAATGAGGGGACCATGTTCCAGCCCAGCAAGCAGCAGAACTTAGCAGTTTTGGCCATGTGGTTCTGACTTCAGAGTCAAGGATAGAAAAAAGAGGCTGTGGAATATTCCTCCACAACTAAGGAAAGCTGCTGAGGCCAGGAATGTGTCAGGGGTCTTTCTGAATGGAGGCCCAGAGAGGCCATTGCATGAAGCTGTGAAGTTGAAGCCTGGATTGCCTTGGAGACCCCAAGACCTGAAGATAGCTGCTAGCAGTGCAAGGAACCAGCCCAAGAGAAAGAAGTGTGCTGCAGTCAACAAAGATGAAAGGAGTTGGAGATCTGAAGAACATTTTGACATCAGACATGGAAATGCAGAGTTTGGAGTTTGCTCAGCTGGTTTTTGGTCTTGCTTTGGTCTAGTATTTCCTCACTATGCTCTGTTCCCTATGTTTTAGAATGGTAATGTATATCCTATGCCATTATATGTTGAAAGTATGTGATCTTCTTTCTGATTTTTGATTTTACAGGTGATTACAGTTAAGGGAATGGAATGTGGTGGTTTGAAAGAAAACGGCCCCCAAGGGGAGTGGCACTATTTGGAGGTATGGCCTTGTTGGAGTAGCTGTGGTGGTTTTGGAGGAAGTGTGCCACTATAGAGGCGGGCTTTGAGTTCTCATGTATGCTCAAGATACTGCCCAGTGTCTCAAACCACTTCCTGTTGCCTGCAATCCAAGATATAAGACACTAGACTACTTCTCCAGCACTGTCTGCCTGCATGCCACCATGTCTCACCATGATGATAATGGACTAAAAGTCTGAAAATATAAGGCATCCCAATTAAAGGTTTTTTCTTTTTAAGAATTGCTGTGGTCATGATGTCTCTTCATAGCAATAGAAACTCTAAAACAGTGATGTTTATAGGTTTTCCTCCAAGATCCATTACTTAACTAGTCCTGGGTTAGGTTTCAAGTATCAGAATGATTTCTCTCTTGTTGAGCANATCTTAGTCCAATTAGTCAACCATTGGTTACTGCCAAGATATGTGTGCCATGATTGTTTTAGGGTTTTCATGCCATGCTGGTAGTTGTGGTTCATAAGTGTTGTGGTGGTTTGAAAGAAAATGGCCCCCAAAGGGAGTGGCTATTTTGGGAAGTGTGGCTTTGTTGGAGGAAGTGTGTCACTGTGGAGGCAGTCTTTGAGGTCTTTTGCTTAAGCTTTGCTCAGTGTCGCAGTCTCTTTCCTTTTGCCTGCAAGATATAGGGCTCTCCAGCACTACATCTGCCTGCATGCTGCCATGTTCCCTGTCATGATGATAGTGGGCTGAATCTCTAAAATTGTAAGCAAGCCCCCANAATTACATATTTTCTTTTTAAGAGTCGCTGTGGTCATGGTGTCTCCTTATAGCAGTAGAACCCTTAACTAAGATAGGTGTCATAGTTGGGTAGGACTGTTGGTTGCTTTCCTACNTGGGAAATTTTTATGGTGTCTTCTGGTACTAAGAAAGCTAGTCTTCAGGGAGGAGGTTTTCTGGTGAATTTCAGCTCAGGGACCTCTGGGCCCTATGTCTGAAGTTCATGGTCTCTTCAGCAATAGAGATTTACTTTCCACCTCTGAGTGAACCTCGGTTTTGATTCTTAGTGATATGTGAAGCATAAATGAACCAGTGACTAAAAGAATATGTGATGGGATCTTTAAAAGACCCTTAAGATTTAACAATGCTTCATTGTATTTTCATATAGCAACACAGGGACAGTATCAGACAGCAAAATTTATCTTTCTTCTTACTTCTCTGTTCTTGAGCACATGGAACTCTCTCCTTTCCATGTGGTTGCCCTGTACTCACAACCTTTCCTGTGTTCAAGTCTTCTATCCATGGGTTGGCACTGAAGTTCAGTGGTAGAGAACTTGCTGGGTTCTGTCTCAAGCATGCAAAATCAGTCAGTCAGTCAGTCAGTCTGTCAATCAATCTGTCTGAAATTGATGGCCATGTGTGATTGAGTTTATCTTATCGCTGTGCTGTGCCTTTAGTTTCTAATTATAGCATTGCAGGTCTTTGCTTTAGTTTAAAACAGTTGTCAGAGGAGATGTGAGAAGCATCTTTGCATCAGAGGTTTCCCAGGTACTTCTGGCATCCTATTCTATAGTCACCGCCTCCTACACTAGTGCCTCTGGTACCCTCCCCATAGTGAAGAGGCATCATCAGAGCATTCCAAGCACATTCTCCAGCCTCATATTAGAAACCTGCTTCTCCAGTCTGGCCTACTTTGCTCTGTAATATTAGAATGCAGATAAGCATAGAGGTAGAGCGTGCTGCTGGGGTCATTACTGAGCTGATCCTGCTTCACAACCTATCCGTTTGCAGTGGGAATGTTATGATGTGAGTCACAATTGGATTTCAAAACCACATGTTTGTCACTCCACGTCCAGGGGAGACAGAGATTAATATTTCAAAATTTCTGAGGTGGCTCTGTGTATCTGCCTTGTTAAAATACATAATCTCTGAAGCCTGAGAGATAATGCCTTGAAGTTGAAACTATGATTATTTATTTGCCACAACTTCAGCATCATTTAAGCGGCAAAGGATGAAAAAAGAATGACACTCCTCAACAACACCACTAAAACCACATTTAATACAGATTTAAACAGACAGCTGCTCGTTTACTGGCTCCCCTGCTTATTGTAAACACACAGGGTTTTAGCAGCTGTGCAAGGGCTCTGTGCACAATATAATAAGACAAATATGAGTGGGTGCATTTAGATTGTAGCTTAATCTCCTGAAATATTGCTATGATCAATTACTGTAGCATCATGGTACACAAATGTCCTCTTTAAATCAAAATGACCTGCCCACGAGTGAATACCAGCTCAGTGCTTTGCTTCATGGAAAATCTGTGGGAAGGAAATTAATGCATAGAGAAATACTTTGTAATCAGAATATTAACATTTTGATTGAATTGATGGAACATTTACATGGAAATATTCAATTGTCAAGACCAAGCTTGGGAGGGATGCTATATCACACATATGAAATCTGAGCTCCTTTCCTTGATTAGAGAGAATTCTTTTAATAGATAAAGAAGTAACAGACTAAATGTTANGTATGGAAGGGTGGGCAGTGTTCATTTTCCCATATGTGCAATATGCATATTGGCAGCTGTAAAGACAGAAGTTTTAGGCTGCTGTTGATNGATGGAATGTGTAATGGTTTGCCTCAAACACTAAGCAGGACAGCAGGATAGAAAGGCCACGGGATGTGGTGTGAACATCTGCTGTGGATGATAGAGCTGGATCTATCCCCGACTAGCCATGTGACCATAGCCAAGTCACTTGACGTTCTGGGCTCCACACTAGTCAAATAAAAGCAATGATGCTTACCTTTAAGAATTCACCTGAGAGGCTGGAGAGACGGCTCAGAGGTTGAGTCTTACTGCTTTTGCAGAGGACCTTAGTTTGGCTCATTGTACCTGCATTTGACAGTTTGCAACTACCTGTAACTTCAGGTCCAGGAGGAGCTTATGGCTTCTGGCATCTGAAGGGCACCTACACTCACATGCACATACCCCCACTCATACACATACATAATTTTAAAAATCTTAAAAAAAAATCACGTGCATGGACAAGGAAGATGGCTCAGTGAGGACTGGAGTTGGATCCCTGGCATCCACATATAAGATCTGGATGGGCATGATAGTCCACCTGTAATCCCTGTGCTTAGGAGGCAGAGCAGAGCAGAAACTGGGGCTCCTCAGCAGCTGAATCACTCTGACTCAGTAAATAAAGGAAAGAGCAATCTAGGAAGACACCTGTGTTGATGGCTGCCACACACAGGTGCACAAGTGCATGCACATCTGCACATACCCAGCTGAAAATCCATACAAACATTCTTGCCACACCACACACACACACACACACACACACACACACACAAAATCGCAAAAATAACATACCTGGTTTTCATGTGAATTGAATGATATGAAAGCTTGTTGTATCTTTAGCAGTGACTTAGCATCTCCACTAGATAAGAAATACATTCTTAAGTGGGATTTGAAGTCATGATGAGAACTCAGTGAGTGCATAGTGAACTTTAAGAAGGTAGATTTTCCTNAAAGAATTTTGCCTGTGACTTAACCATAATGATTATCAGAACACATCCCCTAAGCAAAGATTTTCTTTGTGAGGGGACTGTTGTTGAGCTTATATTTGTCACGGTGGACTATGAATATTTACAAGAAGGCGAAACAGGACAAAATGTTTAAAGCTAGCATGAGGATGATTACACAAGCTGGTTTGAAACAATTATCCTTGTTTGTATGTATCAATAGCATGATGGTGTCAGTTTTTTTATTTTAGTAGTCTTTTATGATAAGATGAATGTGTATGGGCTTCTCTCCCTATGGCCCCTACAATCTTAGCCTCCTGGCTACTTTTGTTAGGATGTGACATAAGTGATTNGATTTAATGCTGATTTCTTTCATAGACTGATCTACCACTAAGATCTACTACATTGTGTAGAATAGAGGAAGAATCTGAATTTCCTTTGAACAACAAATTTTGGATAAATATCTGCCTGATTTACCTTATATTTTGATATTTCTTTTAATCCATTTAAAGATAAACTTTTTAAATGCCTGGGTTTATTGTAAAGTGAATTTCCAGGTCACTCTTGTTTGGTTGGGGTTTTGATACATGATTAGAAGTGTGACTTGATCAAAAAAATACTCTTACCAGCCATTAATTGAGCAGAACTTAGTATGTGGGATGGGCAAGACCCAAATGGCTATCTGATCACTTGCTTAGGAAGCAAGAATCTTCAGAATGTTTAAAGGTTTGAAGAGCTAGCTCTAGGTTCAGTGAGAAATCCTGCCTCAATAATGTAAAGTAGAGAGTGATGATTAGTATGATTTTACTGTTGTCAGGGGGAGGGAACAAGACCAACTAGGACTAGAGGATTCCACATCATCACTTCACAAATGAAGAAACTGAGGTAGAAGGGAGGGAGGCTAGAATGGCTGAGAATGATATGAGAAATATGTTCATAGATTTGACTCAACACTGATTTAAACTATATCCAGGTAACCACTTCCACTTCCAAAGGAAGTGTGCACTGTGTTTGTTCTGTTCTTGAACAGCCTTCTAAGTTGGTGCTGCCCAGACCCCCTTTCCTATCCTAATCTCTCCATTTAGTGTTCACTCTCAGCCAGACTTTGGGATGAGAGACCCCTTTCCTATCCTAATGTCTCCATTTAGTGTTCACTCCCAGCCAGACTTTGGGATGAGAGACTATCCGCAGATGTCAGACAAGCCAGTGAACATTTACGCAGGGAAAGGGAACACTAATTCACTGTCTCATACTTGCCATGTTTCCCCTTCTGACCTCTTCTTCCACATCAAGAAGAGTGCTGCTGACCTACCATGAACTGAAGAAGAAAGCACCCCTGTCTTCAGGAGCCTATCATCACAGAATCATGGGGAGGAAGGACACATATTCGGAGTGTATGGATAATTGTACCAATTGCTCAGTCAGTCCTCCATACAGAAGGTTGAAGTATTGCTTTTTAAAATACCAGAGAAGAGCAACAGGGTGTGGGGAAGGTTCCTGAACCTCATTCATGTGTGTTGCCACAGGGTCTGGGAAGCCCAGGAGTCTTGGCATTGGGGTGAGTGGGTTTGACAGCAAAGGCAGAAAGAGTCTCCGGGAAGGAGCTGCCTAATTAATCACAGGCTATCAGAACCCTTCAGCAGGAAGAATCTCAGAGGTCTTAACGACCCCCCTCAGCAATGTTAAAACCCAGCTTGGTATGACTTCATTTTCTTAGAGACACATGATTGATCTGGCTATTGGTGAATGGAGACACCAAGGCTTCTTTCCATAGACGGTGTCATTAAATGGGAAGATTAAGTGCCTTTGCGTGAAGGCGCTAAGAAGACTGAGTGGTTCACCGGGAATGGAAGAAAGATAAAGAAAACTCTGAAATATGGATTTTAAAAGGGAAAAACCTTAGACTTTACCTCATTTATTAGCACCATAAAAGGCTTAGTGGAGAGTCTGAGCTAAGAAAAATNGTTCCTTTGGGTAGAATCTTTAGGGATATGGAACAGAATAGCCAACTGAGTCTAGTGTCCTTGAAGAATGAATTATTTCTCACTGATAGGCCTATTTTGTGTCCCTCTAAGCTTTTCAAGACTGACTGGAGTGGAAGGTTCTTTTTTTTTTTAATTAAAAAGCCACCAGATTGGGACAACTCAAGGGGCCTAGAGGTAGGTTTGTCAAAGGGGTTCTATTTCTATTTTTCCGAGTTCCAATAGCCCTTTCCTGTAGGCATCTAGTAACTACAACTTCAGTCCTTACTCACTACAAACCATAGGAGGAGCCAACTGCTCTACTTGAAGAGTTTTGTGACTCTTATGGCCTCACTTTTGGGATAGCTACTGACCTCTGAAGTGAATGAATGAAGGCCTAATACCCACCCTGACTATTGAACTGGACAAATGTGACATGGATTAGTGCACATAAATTAACTAGAACAATTAATAAAGCCAGTTATTAAGATTCAAATGTACTCCCGAGGGGGGCCTGGTATGCAATGGTTGCAAACAGTAGCTTTCTTGGTAGTGTATGTAGCCTGTTGCCTATATAGGTTGCCCTAAGGAACCTTGAAGACAATTTTCTGGCAGTTATTCAAGTCTCTGNTCTCAATATTGTCCTCAATCTAGGCTTCAGAAAAGTATGTGTGGTGCCTTTGGGAAGCCCCAGGGCACAGTGGCCAGGGTTCACATTGGTCAGGTCATCATGTCCATCTGCACCAAGCTGCAGACTAAGGAACATGTGATTGAGGCTCTTTTTAGAGCCAAGTTCAAGTTCCCTGGCCGCCAGAAGATCCACATCTCCAAGAAATGGGGCTTCACCAAGTTTAATGCAGACGAGTTTGAAGACATGGTTGCTGAGAAGCAGCTCATTCCTGATGGCTTTGGGGTCAAGTATATCCCCAATCCTGGTCCCTTAGACAAGTGGCAAGCCCTGCACTCCTGAGGGCTTCCAAAGTGTTCTCTTGTACCCTACCAAATCATGTTCAGTAATAAATCTCACATCTAGTCTGCTTACATTAAAAAAAAAAAAAGATTCAAATGTACATAGACTTGAATACAGGATTTTGGGAATCAGCTGTCCAGAGACTCATGCGTGAGTGAAGCACAGTAGGAAACAGGAGAGATGGAGCCTGTGTTAACAGAAGTATTTGTGTCTCCTTTGAAGTCATTCAAATTCAGAATCTTCAATATCCCATGACAGGATGAATAGAAGATTTTTTTTATGGGGACTTAGCCCAGGAGTTCCCGATTTGCAATCCTATAAGTGTTCTAGATCTTTAGAAGGGAGTGATGCTTAGCATATACTTTTGGCATCCCAGTCATTGCTCATTCCACACTCAGTGTCAAAGGAATATCTATTCTAGAGGAGACAAAAGAAAACTAAAATTTAGCCAATGATGTGACATAATCCAACATCTAGGATTTGTGGTACAAAAATCAATATGTTCTCTTAGACCTTTAAACACAGTAANTTCCAGGAGAATACAGTCTTATGGTGTTTAGCTGCTAGTAAAGGAAAAGAAAGCAGCCAGCACACTCCAGAAAACCACTGAAGGCCTTGAGATGGGTACATAGGGATTCTAAATTAAATTCAGGCCAGGAAATCAGGTTTTGGTGCATGAGATGTGTGCAAGAGTTTTGGTCTTAGAGAAAGAGGGATGAAGTCCTATCATGTGTAGACATGAGATGATCTCCCTGTGAGGTAATATGTGTAAGTGAAAGTTTTGTCCAGGTCCCACCAGGCCCCACATGGTCCAGCCCGCCCCGTGGTCCTGCAGCCACTTATAAAATAATTACTCAAAAGCTTATATTAATTACAATTGCTTGGTCATTAGCTNAAGCTTTTACTGACTAGCTCTTATACTTAAATTAACCCATTAATCTATGTTTTGCCACGTGTTCCATGACTTTANCTGCGTCTCATCACATATTGTTCCTTGGGCAGCTGGCTGGCATCTNGTGACTCAGCCTCTCTCTTCCCAGAATTCTCCTTGTCTGTTTTTTCTGCCTTTACTTACTGCCTGGCTACTGGCCAATCAGTATTTTATTTATCAACCAATCAGAGCAACACATATTCACAGCATACAGAATGACATTCCCATCAAATATGGATATCTATTACACATACTGTAACACTTGATATAAGAGGAGGGGTGGACATTTCCAAAATGAGGCTTTGTGTTCCCCTGGGTAAGTGAGTGTAAAAGTTTAGTTCTTCATAGTCTAATCCCACATAGCTCCCTCAATTTACTCTACTCTATGTCTCTCCAAGGGTGCTGACTACCAGCCTTAGTTACTCTGATACAGCTTTTCCTCCCTTTCATGATTCTNTATTGTTTCCTAGGGGTCAGATGGACTAGCAGTAAATTCCCACTTCAGTAGTTTTACAGAGTTCCTGAGAATCCAACAAGTGTCAGGCACCATAGAAATACAACTGTGGGTAGAGAAGATAGGCTGGTCTTTGCCCAGAATTCAAGCTGGTACAAAGGATGCTGCACTGTTTTCTGCCATGCTGAGGACATTGTCTCATTGTCCCTTGAGAATGCTCCTGGTCCCAGCCAAGTGGAACACTGCCTCTTGTGTCAATAGTTTCTCTTTTCTGGGCATCCTGGAACTGTGAGGCTTGCTTCTATCAGTTTTCTGTCAACAGAGATCTCAAGGACAGTAGGGTTCAGTTTTTACTGTCAGAGCTCACGCACTCATGTCTCAAGTGTCTGGGAAGCACTTTAAATGTGTTCAGAGTGTTCCTGCATATCCCAGACACCCTGCTGGCAGGGGTCTTTTGTATCAACACAGTCTTAAGTACTCAGCAGGACTCTGAAAGCATATCTTTATGTGCTTCAGTTTTGTTAGGATTAGAGTACATTCTTAGACATTATCTTTTAAAATGCTTACAGAGTGTTAAGGCTTAGGACATAAGAGTTACATCTTAAATATAGACTGTATCACCAATAAAATATTTTTGTATTTCTATTTCTCTCCTATTCATGTGCCATGCAGCTTGTGTGAGATGCATGGAATAAAGCAGATGGCTGTATCCAAGTAGCAGAACACACATATGATGAACAGCTCATTTTCCTGGAAAAGGTTCGGTGCACTTTCGTACTACATGAACAGTTTGGATTTCTATTTCTTCCTCAATGAAGTGCTTTCTTAGTTCACAAGATCTATAGCTAGATAATAAACCACTGTCAAATAGAGTAACAGAAGGGGGTGGGGAGAGTGAGGGCAGTTACATATATTCTCAATGACTGGTATGTTGGTTATATGCAAGGCTCATCAGGGACATTGGATCTTGGAAACACATCTTAGTTAGGCCTCCTACTTCATAAATATGAAAATCAAGGAACTGAAAATATCAGGTTATATATNCACAGTTAGTTCATAGCTGTGAGAAGGTAACAATGTGTATCCTTTGGTTTTAAGTGAAGATTTAATTTTTTAAATTTTATACCTTTCTTTTAATAAAGCTAGCCTGGACTTTGGTTTTATATAATGCGCTAAAGGCAAAGGCTTTTATTTGGGGGAGTTATGATACTAACTGGACATCCCTATCTGAAGGCATCTGAGTTTATTTGGATCCTTTTATGCTTGGCGGAAATTCTAAAATCTTATTAAGTCAGATTTCTTTACTTACACTATTTCTGGAAAATATATTTGAGTATCTTTATCACCAGGATAACAATAAATTACTCCATTTCTATGGGTATGTACATAATACAAATTCTATACATATAAATTCTACATAATATTATATAGATTGTTGTAAAATATTGTAAATGGTAATATAATAACATAAAATGAGTATATAACTATATATATAAAATATATGTAATATATAATATATATATATGTATATATATTCCTAAATGTAGTTTCTCAATATGGTCTGGATTGGAGCCCCAAAGAGCTAGTCATGAAAGATACATGGCTTGTAATGTGGGATCTACTTGACATTTTATTGTTTATTTAAATTAACATGTAGAATTTATAAGAGGATGGAGAGATGTTTGTCTTTTGACTCCCTGAACAAAATATTTTTCCTATATCTATNGTGGCCATTTCAGGCTTGCTAGTTTTCTTCCTTCACAGTTTACCCACCACCTTCTTGGTCTGATTCTGTGTAATCTGATAGCAGCATATGCTGGCTCCACTCTTTCCTGTGTGTGAGATCAGCTGCAATGCTGGGCAAGGAATGTTTTCCAAGAGGAATATTTATGTGGGAGTATTTGGGTAATCTCAGTGATTCAGATTTCTCCATTCAGCAAGTCACATAGTGACTACCTCACCAAGCATAGCAGCAAAATTAATTCAGTTTTAGAGTCTCTCTTTTACATGAATATATGGTTTAGTTAGGGACACAAAAGAGGCATATAAATAGTGATTATATGAAAATTCAAACTTGTGTGAAGAAATGGCATGGACATTTTACAGTTTGTGACTGCTAAGAGATATCAGAGTAAGTGATAATTGTCTGCTTAAGCATTTGGAAAGGTTCCTTGGGTGTGGGCCATTTGAGCTAAAGCTGAATGAATGGGTAGGAAAGCGCTAGGCAGAGCAGGAGGAGAATATTCTAGAAAGCAGAGTGGCTGAGTAAAGGCTCTCGGTCAGAAAGAAATACAGATTTGAGGGGAACTGAAATCATCCAGGCCTGCAGGAATGGCTGGGGAGTAGAGAGGAGCAAGCATAGATAAGCTACTGACTTGGAGGCGGGACAATGGAGATGCTGGAAGGCTCTTCCGGCTTTCTTTCTGGGCTG
>LZPO01044523.1:49048-71355 GCA_001675575.1 Neotoma lepida | reverse complement strand
TTTAGAACATCAGTGGGTTCTCAGTGGTATCAGATCTGCATCCTTGGAACACGGGTCTGCATTTTGGAAGCCGCCAGAAACCATTTGGAACCTGATCAGAGGCACACAATGTTGGCATGGCAGGGGTCTTTTGAGGTCATTGAGTCCAACCCTCTCATCTTCCAGATAGAGAGTCATCAAACTGTGAAGTGTTGATTTTAGTTGGAAACAAGAAATGCCTGTAACAAGAAGACTCCCGAAACCCATTAGAGCAGAACTCACAGAGCTTGCTGAATGCTTAAGTTTGGGCTGCTGCAGTTGATTGGGAATCGTGCTTCTGCCAGCTCCAGTGTTTGTCCACTGGCTGAGTGATTCTGCACTCCTGATGGGAGACTTGGCTCTGCTCAACTCCTTCACTTGCCCAATTGAACACTGCCTTTCACTAGGGAGCAGCCCATCTCAGAACAGGTGCTGAAGTCCAGTGACTCTGAGAGGATTCGGGCTGGAGGAATGCCTTTGTGTGTGGAGCAGAGTGGGGTGAGGGGGACTGGATCCACAGCTAATAGACCTGCAGGTTCTGGCCTAGGTTGGCAGTGAGCATCTTTAGATCTGGACTTGTGCATCACCTATGTTCTAAGGACTCCAGATCAAGTTGCCTGAGATAAAATGCTATTGTGTTTGGTATTCAAGTTGCTCATGGTATAGGAAGTGCTTGTCTCCATTTCATTAAACCATCCTTTCCAAAATGGGAAATAGGGGAACTAGAGAATGGTGGGCTGATAGCCACAGGGTGGACTGAGATTCTATCAGAGGACTGATCTGATTCTTGCCAGGTGCTTAGTGTAGATTATCCTCAAAGAACTCTCCTCACGACTCTACCCAGTGGCTAATTGTTATTATATCCATATTAGAGATGAGGAAACTGAGGCCCCGAAAGGTTAGGCNGTGGTTTGGGTATTATGTTATTAATAAGTAGTGGAGCAGGAATTTTATCTCCATTGTCAATTCAAATACTCCTTAAAAAATAATACTCGATTGCCTTCTGATAGAGAGTGCTCATGAGCACTCTTCCACCTTGAGCAGACAAACCCCTCTCACATGTAACTTGAGATGCAGATGCTCAACTGCTGTTGCTTACACTAGTGGCCACCTCAGTAGAGCCTAGATGACCAGGTTCAAGTCCCTGCATTGTGACTTGCTCTGTCTCTTAACTTTTCTGAGTCTCNGTTTCTGAATTTTTATGAAAGAGATGAAATACCTACACCAGAGGGTCACTGTAAGAATCAAATGATTCCAGAGAAAGTGTCTCNGAGAAAGCCCTATGCAAATGTTGGTTATTTGATTGCTACCATGGCTTAGGGTGGCAGCCTTCCGAGAAATCAATTATGGACCAAAGTGTGTGCCAAAGTCCTCATCCCTGACCTCAAGAAGCTTATAGCTTTGGTGGGGACAAATGACTGTGGAAATCAGAGGGTGTAGGTCAAATTGTGTAGCAGAGATAAAAAACCCAGAGGAAAGCGGGGAAAGCAAAGGTTGCCGGAGTGCAGGGAACATGAGGCAGCTTTATGTAGGAGGCTGGAGTGAACTTCAAAGGGTCTGGAGAGGAAAGGAGTATGGACTGAGGGAGATTGGTGAAAACTCTGTAGAGTTAATTAAAAAAGAAAAAAGAAATCTCTGTAAGTTGTCATTCTCGTGGGTCTTGGAGATTGTTTGACTTAGAGCATCGGTGCTCTAAGTCTGGTCCAGGAACCCCTGGGGTGCGCCTCCATGACCCTTTACAGGAGGGTAATGAAGGCACAACCATTTCCCACATTCTTACGACTCCAGTTGAGCTTTCCAGAAGTCACATGATGTGCACTGCCCTATCTGCTAGACAGACTGTGGAGGCAGATGGGAGGATCTACAATGCAGCCTTTGCACTTAACTGTCTTTTTACAGGAGATGCCGCTGCTTGTTTACACACTCATGCAGTTTGAGTAGTTACTTTTGTTATTCTAAGAGAAATTCAGAAATTTAACCTGTTTCTAGATACAATTTATAATATGCTACACACTGCAAGACATTAACACATGTGAGCCGAACCTCAGTAACTTAACTATATGAAAGAGTCTCAAGTCATAAAAGTATGAGGCAGATATTGTCATGTGCAGACATTGTGGAGGGCACATGGAATATTGTAACATTCTGCCACCAGAGTGTATATGTCCTTTTGGCAACTATGCCCAAGAACTTCAAAATGACAAAACCCAAAATTGGCCAGCATGTGTTAAAACTGTTGCTCATGCATTCTTAGTGGAACTGGAGACTGACTAGGGTATTTCTGTAGGGGAGTTGATAACTAGAAGCGTAATAATAGCTTTAATCCTTTCAGCTAGTGGTTGCACTTGGGTAAATCTATTCTGGTGAAACAAATGAAGATGTACCCAAGATTTTTTCTGCAAGAATATTTCGCTAGAAAGTGACTGCCTGGCTGGAGAAGATGATTAAAGTGAATTATGATGCATTCATATACCGAAGTCTTGGAGAGTTTGATTTTGTAGATTTTGAGTAGTGTGGGGGCCTGTTTACAACATTATATTAGGAAAAAGTGAGGTAGAGATTATATAAACGATGAATTTCAACTTTGTAAGCACGTAGATGAGAGGGTATGTATATGTGTGCATATGCATATGTATATGGATAAACACATACCAGAACCCTGATTATGCTATCCTCTGGATGATGTGGCTAGAACGGATGCCTATGCTGCCCATTTTTCTTTTCTGTATTTCTGTATTCTGTGAAGATATTTCTGTTGTAAAATTTTAGTACTTTCATATTTGATAGTGACCCTAGAGTATGACATTCTTTTCATCCAAGGCTATGGAGATGCTTTTGAGCTAGTCTGGGCTCAGGTGAGCCTAATTTCTGATCTGTGAGAGAATGTTTCTCTGGATGGTGTGAGGAATACTGTGGGACTTGAAGATAAGCCTAGCTTCTAGCCAATTGTTTTCTTGCTGCCTAGCCTTGCTAATGAAAAGCATTAACAGATTACTTTACAACACTGGGCTGTATGTCCAGAACATTTGGAGTATAGACTCTAAGGCACATCAAGGCAATTGTGTATTTAGATAATATCACATGACTGACACTGGGCAGGCAGCAGGGGGTGCTAGATACAAATTCAGGGTTCAGTCCTGTGAGGAGATGGGATGACAAAGGTTTCAGAGGCTCCACAAGGAGAGCTGCCATTTGCTCCTTGCTGTGGGAACACTTCTGCTTCTTCACTCCTGGGTAGGAANATGTCAGGTGTTGGAGGACTTTGGTCATTGTCCTCTGTGGATGAGCAGTAGGATCCAGGCAGAACAGCCTGTGTGGAGGAGGAATGGTTGCTTTGCATTTGTCTCTCACAGGATTCTCAAAGTCAGAAGTGAATCTGGTTGAATGAGTCCTCCTGGTCCTGGAATATACTTCTGCTTTTCCAGGAACAGCCCTGCATGGCATCCTTCAGCATGCTTGAGAGGCTAAAAGAGACATCCAAGGTAGTCCCTTGACCTCACAGGAGCCCCTGTCAGCAGAAAGAAGCCTCACATACAAAAATTAAACAATAGCATAAAACAAGAGCACAAAAGAAAATATTATGTTCCTAGACAGCTATAGGAGAAATGACCCAGGCTGAGAGCTCTGAAGTCAGAGGCAGCTAGGGAAAGGCCTCATGGAGGAGACATACAAAAGGAGACCTCTTTTCTCTTCAGAGCCGACTTCTCTGGGGAGGGAGAGACTCCATTAATTGATGACACAATTAATAAAAACATTTGTACGTGTTGGCCACCTGCTGGAGGCTATCTTTGATTATGTGTAGCATTTGCTCTGTCTTACCATGTGCCTTTTGGTTGTTTATTACTGATACGGGAAGAATGAGATGGCCGGATCTGTCCAGTGCTGGGTATGTATCTATGAGGCAGCTGCTGTCTGCCCAGAAATGTACAGGGCAGCTTTTCCTCCAGTGATGAGATGGTTGGTCTGTTACCGGGTCTCCCAGCTACTGACAGTGAAGTGAATTTCCTGATATGAAGGCTGTTTAAGCTTCACAGAAATCCTGTGAAGCAGTATTTATATTCCCATTGAGCAGATAGGAAACATGAGCTTCATATAATTAGCCTGGGGTTCTACAGGCTACATTTGAAACCAAATCTGCCTGACTGAAATGAATCCTCTTATGATTATGTTGGTTTGCCTTTTTGAATACCAGTGCTTATCTATGAGAGGGTCCTCTTGCAGATGTGTTAATTTTCTGATTTGCATTGTGGCTGCTGATTACAAATCTTTTGTTATGACTCTTAACTACATGAGTGGTATGCGGCTACATTTAAATACATTTTTGTTTGAAAATATTTCAAAGTCAAGACCTTAAAGACATGCCATGCTTCCCTACTTCCCTACCTAAAGGTAGCTTACCAGTTATGCCTCTAATTTTTTTCCTGTATTTTTACATGCATTTTTGAATATAAACTACTTAGAGGATGTGTATGATTTTTGGGGAGTCTATTTACACTGTGTGTTTAACTTTATTATTATTATTANTAATTATTATTTTTCAGGAGGCCTTTAACAATTTTAGAATTATGTATTAGAGGGTTTGCTAGGTCAAAGCTGTGATATTTACCTTATGAAGGTGTCGTCTATATTCTCTGTCTCCCTCTCCCTGTCTGTCTATGTGTATAATATGCTACATTTTGGTTACTTTTTCTACTGAATGAAGACTTCCATTCTATAATAATTACATGGCTGCAGTGACTTGTAACATGCCATTGTTGCTATCTTTGAAGCCAGCTTGTGTCCCTTTCTTTTTTTTTACAAGCCTTCTTTCTTTTCCCCACCTGTAAAGAAAGTGGGTCTCTTGGCTAATATAGGTCAGGAATTTTCAGTATTTTGAACCCTAAATAAAACATCCATACAAATCTACTGCCTAAACCGAGTTTACTCAGTAAAAGTGATCGTGTTCAGACAAGGATCTGCATGCTGGTTCCACCTCGCACCCTTCCCTTTTGTTTCCAATGAGATAACTATGACTGTGGTACTGCTCTTAAGTCTACACTTTATCTGGTCTTAGGAATTGTGTGATACTAGGTTCAGAGTGAGCTGAGCTGCCTTCGTATGTGTTTAGAATCCCCCCACAGCTTCCATTCCAGCAGCAGGGCCAGGAAGGAATAGAGGTGGATTCACTGTTACATCATCATGCGGTTCGTTGTGTNGTTGGATGCAGCTGAAACGTGAGCAACAAGAGGTCCCTGGGAGCTGTGCAAGCTTCTGGTCTTGGCATCAGTGTACCTGTGGTCTTTCTGAAGCAAAGGGTGGGAACAATAACCACTTGGAGAATGAAGCTCTTTAAATTGCAGGTTTGGGGCTTGAGGTCGTAGTTATTTATCTGGCTGGTTATTTGAGGTCAGGCTGGGCTTCTTTCAAAGCAATGGGGTCTGCTCCTTGGATAAAGAGGGAACAGACCAGAGGGAAGTTCCATGATTTTCCATCACAAAGACTTTTTGGGCCACTGTTGATTTTGAGCTGTACTATGGATACACTGGACCCTGACCTTGGAGTGAGTGCAGTTTACTGCACAGACAACCCATAATTGACTCTGGCCTCCTATTGTTTTTCTCCTCANTGTATTTCAATGGAATACACTGAGGGAAGTGGTTTCTCAGGCCTGGCACGTTGAAGCATGGTTATGTCTCTTTATTCTCAGAGTTGGACTTTATTGTCCTCTCATGGGGACAGCTGGAAATAGTGATCAGCCATCCTGAGATCGCTTATTGACCCTCTATTAAATGTAGGGGATGCAAAATAAGGAAAGCCAAACTGGTTGCCCTCAAGAATAACCCCATCCTGAGTGTGCCTGGAAATGATGGAACGAGGTTTAATGAAAATTTGTGCTACGTCATTCTTTCTACTCGAATTTATGCNTGAGAATGCCCATAACTGAGCATTAAAAAATGCAAATGTCTACTGAAATCACAGATTTAATGTTTTAAATTTTGAATAGTGATTAAAAAATATGCCGTTCTTGTTGTTCATGGGATTATAGTTTCATTTTTATTTTTTTAATTTTTATTTTTAAAATTTAATTAATTAATTTATTTTACATCTCAACTGACTACAGTTTCCTCTCCCTCTTCCCTCCCACTCCCCTCCCCATCTCCCCTCTGTCCATTCCTCCTCTGTTTCTGTTCAGAGAGGAGCACGCCTCCCATGGGTATCAACAAAGCATGGCATATCAAGTTGCAGTAAGACTAAGCACCTCACCTTGTATTAAGGCTGGGCAAGGCAATCTAGTAGGAGAAATAGGTTTCCAAGAGCCAGTCAAAGCATTAGGGACAGTCCCTACTCCCATTGTTAGAAGTCCCAAAAGAGGACCAAGCTACCCAACTGTTGTATATACGTAGAGGGCCTGGGTTGGTTCCATGCCCTTAACCACTCTGGCTCCTATAATCCTTCCTCCCTCTCCTCAGGAAGATTCCCTGAGCTTGGGCTAATGTTTGGCTGTGGATCTGTGCATCTGTTTCCATCAGTTACTGGATGAAGTCTCTCTGATGTAAATTGGGGTAGTCACCAATCTGATCACCAGAGATGGCCTGTTTAGGCTACTTGTCCACTATTGCTAGGAGTCTTAGCTGGGGTCATCCTTGTAGATTCCTGGGAGTTACCCTTGCACCAGGTTTCTACCTGACCCCNAAATGCCCTTCCCCCCTTTCCAATCATCTCTTTCAGTACTCTCCTCTTCCATCCCTTAAGTTCCCATCCTTGCCTGCCCCCAGTTCACCCACAAGATCTCTTCTATTTCCCCTTCTCAGGAAGATCCATGCATCCCCCCCTTAGTCCCTCCTCGTTACTTAGCCTCTCTGGGGCTGTGGATGGTAGCATGGTTATCATTTACTTTACATCTGTATCTACTTATGAGTGAGTACATACCATGTTTGTGTTTCTGGGTCTTAGTTACCTCACTCAGGATGATTTTTCTAGTTCCATCTATTTGCCTTCAAATTTCAGGATGTCATTGTTTTTAACAGCTGAGTAGTACTCCATTGTGTAAATGTACCACATTTCTTTATCCATTCTTNGGTTGAGGGATATCTAGGTTGTTTCTAGGTTCTGGATATTACAAAAAAAGCTGCTATGAACATAGTTGAGCAAATGTCNTTGTGGTATGACTGAGCATTCTTTGGGTATATGCCCAAGAGTGGTATAACTAAGCCTTTTTATATACAAAAGATAAAAGGACTGAGAAAGAAATCAGGGAAAGAACACCCTTCACAATAGCCACACACAATATAAAATATATTGGGGTAACTCTAGCCAAGNAAGTGAAATACCTGTATGACAAGAACTTCAAGTCTTTGAAGAAAGAAATTGGAGAAGATATCAGAAGATGGAAAGATCTCCCTTGCTATGGATNGGTAAGATTAACATAGTAAAAATGGTCATCTTACCAAAAACAACCTACAGATTGAATTCAATNGCCATCAAAATTCCAACACAATTTTTTTAGACCTCAAAAGAACAATACTCAACTTCATATAGAAAAAACCAAAACNCAGGATAGTTAAAACAATCCTGTACAATATTTACAATTTTATTTTTCTGAGAATTTCATATGTGANTTTGTCATTTACACCATTTTCTCCCTCCTTTTTCTCCTTCCATATACCCCACTCCCTCTCACATCCATAGCCTCTTATTCTTTAGTTATTATTACCATATACACATGTACACATTTATAAATACAACCTGCTGAGTTTGTTTAGGGTTGCTCATATGCATATGATTTTAGGGCTGACTACTTGGCATGCTATAACCTATCAGGAGGTTAATCCCTGGAGAAGTCTTATTCTCCTTCTCAACAGCCATTATTTGCCTACAGCTATTCACCTAGGGGTGGGGCCTTGTGATAGTTTTCCCAACCATACTGGAATGTCAACTGGAATAGTATTGTCATTTTCCAACTCTTTTTTATGAAGTATATTGTTGAGATTTCATGTATACAGCTTTCTGTCACATAGAGAAGATAGATCCTGGTCTTCTGGTTTTGACTGACTTTCCAATCCCTCTTCTACCATGATCCTTGAGCCTTTATGTAGGGGTTTTANTGAAGATGTATCAACTGGGGCTGGGTACCCCACAATCAGAATCAGTTGTTCTCTGCATTTTGATTAGCTATGGGTTTCTGTTATGGTCTCTGCTGCAAAAAGAAGCTTCTTTGGTGAGGCATATGAGTTATACTTATCTGTAGGGGTGTGTGTGTGTGTGTGTGTGTGTGTGTGTGTGTGTGTTTGTAATTTCTTTGGTGGTAAGGTCTTACTATAGCCCTAGCTGGCTTGGAATTCATTTTATAGACAGATATCTTAATGTTCTATTGCTGTNAAGAGACACTATGACCATGACAACTCTTATAAAGGAAAACATTTAATTGGGGCTGGCTTACAGTTTCAGAGGTTTAGTTCATTATTGTCATGGTGAGAAGCATGGTGGCATGCAGGCAGACATGGTGCTGGAGAAGGAGCTGAGAGTTCTACATCTTGATCCACACGCAGCCAAAGGATACGACTGTGTGCCACATTTGGCATAGCTTGTGCATATGAGATCTCAAAGCCTGNCCCCACAGTAACACACATCCTCCAACAAGGCCATACCTACTCCAGCAAGACCACATCCCCTAATAGTGCCATTCCCTATGACCAAGCATTCAAACACATGAGTCTATGGGGGCCATTCCTATTCAAACCACCACATCCCACTCCCTGGTCATCATAGGCTTGTAGCAATGACATAATGCAGAAATACATTCAGTCCAACTTCAAAAGTCCCCATAGTCTGTAACAGTCTCAACATTGTTTAAAAGTCCAAAATTCAAAGTCTCTTCTGAGATTCATGCAATCTCTTAAGTGTAATCTCCTACAAAATCAAAATNAAAAAGCAGATCATATTCTTCCAACATACAATGCCACAGGATATATATTACTTTTCCAAAANATAGGGAAAGGAGCATAATGAGGAAATACTGGACCAAAGCAAGACCCAAAATTAACTGGGCAAACTCCAGATTCTGCATCTCCATGTCTGATGTCAAAATGTTCTTCAGATCTCCAACTCCTTTTATCTTTGTTGAGTGCAACATACTTCTTTCTCTTGGGCTGGTTCTACTCCCTGTTAGCAGCACTCCTTGGCAGGTATNTCACTATTTTGGCATCTCCAAAATTTTGGAATCTCCAAGGCAATCCAGGTTTCACTTTTACAGTTTTACACAATGGCCTCCCTGGGCCTCCAAGCAGGGTCAACCCTGCCACACATCTGGCCTTAGTGGCTTTCCTTAGTCCCAGAGGGAGANCCCCTAACCCCTTTCTTCTATCCTTAACTCTAAAGCCAGAACCCTGTGGTTAATGCTGCCAAATTCTGCTGCATGCTGGGACTGGAACATGGCTNCCTCATTCAATTACATCTTCACCTCTTCTGTTTTCAATGGTTACCTTCATTGCCTAACCTTGGTGGNCCTGGAACTTACTCTGTAGACCAGGTTGGCTTCAAACTTTGAGATCCACTTCGCTTGCCTCCNAGTGCTGGGATTAAAGGCATGTACCACCATGCCTGTACTTAAGCTGTTATTTTATTCTTTTTCATAAGTTCAAAGCTTANCTGGGTAGGGTCTTGCCTTGAGGACACCATTCACTTTATTCTATTTCTTCATCTGTTTATCTCCTTGAATACAAGACTTAGCTCTATTCAACTTCCTAGTGCCCCTTTTCTCCTCAATCTGAACATTTAATATTTTTACTTGCTCTGCTTGCTCCTTTTCATTATAAATCTTCATAAGAGTAAACAGTAATAGCCATACGACAGAGTCAAGAGTGGGCTGTTTTGAGATTTCCTCCACTGAGGGAATTAATCTAAGTCTCCTCACTCTAGCCTCAAGCAGATCTTCAGACAAGGGCAAAATCAGCCACATTCCTCATCAAAATAGAACAAGAACATTCTCTAGGCAACACACTCGAATTCTTCTCTGAAACCTTTTCAGCCAGGCCTAGGCCCCCACAGTTCAAATCACCCTTAGCACCACTGTCTTCCAGGATGGCCCATTAAGCCTCACTTAAAGCATTCAACTGCTTTTCTAATCCAAAGTCCCAAGGTCCAAATTCCTCCAAACAAAAACATGGTCAGGCCTATCATCANAGTACCCAGTCCCTGGTACCAACTTCTGTCTTAGTTAGGGTATCTATTGCTGTGAAGAGACACCATGACCATGCAACTCTTATAAAGGAAAACACTTAAGTGGGGCTGGCTTACAGTTTCAGGGGTTCAGTCCATTGTCATCAGGGCAAGAAGCATGGTGGCGTGCAGGCAGACATGGTGCTGCAGAGGGGCTGAGAGATCTACATCTTTTTTTTCAAGACAGGGTTTCTCTGTGTAACAGCCCTCCTTGCTGTCCTGGAACTCTCTTTGTAGACCAAGTTGGCCTCAGACTCACAGAGATCCACTTGCCTCTGCCTCCCCAATGCGGGGATTAAAGGCGTGNGCCTCCACACCTGGCTCNAGTTCTACATCTTAATCTCCAGGCAACAAAAGGAAACAACTGTGTGCCACACTGGGCAAAGCTTGAGCATATGAGACCTCAAAGCCTACCTCCACAGTGACGTACTTCTTCCAACAAGACCACACCTACTCCAACAAGGCCACACCTTCTACTAGTGCCACTTCCTATGATCAAGTATTCAAACACATGAGTCTATCTATGGGGGCCATTCCTATTCAAACAACACAGCTGGCCACTAACACACAGAGATCCTCTTGCCTCTACCTTCTGCATGCTGGGATTAAGTGTCTGCACCACCACACCTGGCTAAAATATATTATAAATATATATGTAATTTATATAGTATATATATGATATATTAAATAAACATAAAATAATACTATTCCCTATGACCTTTTAAACATCCTTAGTGGTTGTACTGGCTGGTTTTGTGTGTCAACTTGACACAAGCTAGAGTCATCAGAGAGGAAGGAGCCTCAGATGAGGAAATGCCTCCATGAGATCCTTGGCATTTTCTTAATTAGTGATTGATGGGGGAGGGCCCAGCCCATGGTGGGTGGTGCTATCCCTGGTGGTCTGGTGGTCCTGGGTTCTATTAAGAAAGCAGCTGAGCAAGCCAGGGGAAGCAAGCCAGTAAGCAGCACTCCTCCATGGCCTCTGCATCAGCTCCTGCCTCCAGGTTCCTGCTTTGTTTAAGTTCCTGTCCTGACTTCCTTTGGTGATGAACAATAATATGGAAGTGTAAGCTGAATAAACCCTTTCCTCCCCAACTTGCTTTGTGGTCATGGTGTTTCATCACAGCAATAGAAACCCTAGCCAAGACATTATTTATCCTCCCTCCCTCCTGTTCCCTCTGTGTTACTACAGATTATGTACTCATATAAGTTTTAGGAGCTAGGACCTGCAAATAAGAGAAAAGATATGGTGTTTGTCTTTTTGGGTTACCTCATTCAGTACAGTATTTTCTAGTTCCATCCATTTACCTGTGAATTTAATGATTTCACTCTTCTTCATAGCTGAATAGTATTCCATTGTGTGTGTATGTATATATATATGTGTGTGTGTATATCTATCTATCTATTTATCTATCTATCTATCTATCTATCTATCTATCTATCTATCTATATCTCACATTTCTGTTTTCTATTCCTCAGTTGGAGGACATTTAGATTGCTTCCATTTTCTAGCTATTGTGACTAGAGTGAAAATGAACAGATCTGAGCAAGTATCTGTGGAGTAGAGTGTTGCATCCATTGGGCATATGNCCAAGAATAAGGAGTGGTATACCTGGGTCATATGGTAGTTCTGTATTTAGCTTTTTAAGAGATCTCCTTAATTTCACAGTGGCTGCACTAGTTTGGAATCCACTAACAGGGAATGAGGGTTCTTCTTTCCACACATCCTAGCCAGTATTTGTTGTCACTTTTTTTCTTGATGTTACCCATTCTAACTGTGTTAAATTGAAATCTCAAAGTAGTTTTAATTTTTATTTCCCTAATTGGCAAAGATATGNACACTTTTGAGACATTGCTTAACCATTTTTATTTCTTCTCCTGTGAACTCACTGTTCAGATCCATGGCCCATTGTTTTTNACTGGGTCACTTGTGTGTGTGTGTGTGTGTGTGTGTGTGTGTGTGTGTGTTTTTCCCGAGACAAAGTTTCTCTGTGTAGCTTTGGCGCCTTTCCTGGAACTCACTCGGTAGCCCAGGCTGGCCTCAAACTCATAGAGGTGCGCCACCACCACCCGGCCAACTGGGTCACTTGTTATCTTAACTCTGTTTACTTAGTTCTTTATATGGCCTGGATATTAATTCTCTATCAGAGATCTAGCTGGCAAAGATTCTCCTCTACTCTGAGTTTTCTCTTCATTTGATTGTTTCCATTGCTCTACAGAAGCTTTTTGCTTTTATGAGGTCACATTTGTCACTTCTTGGCCTCAACCCCTGGACGAATGGAATCCTATAAAGAAAAGCCTTTCCCACACCTATGTCTTGTAGAATATTGCCTATGGTTTTATCCTGCAGTTTCAGAATTTAAGGTTTCACATTGGGTCTTCCATCAATCTAGAGTTGATTTTGGTGCAGGGTGACCGATATGGGTCTAATTTCATTCTTCTACCTATGGATAACCAGTTTTCCTAGCACCATTTGTTGAAGATGCTTTCTTTTCTCCAGTGTGTGTTTTCTGGCACCTCTGTTAAATATCAGATGACTGTAATTAAATGCACTCCTGTTTGGNTCCTTTGTTAGATGCTAGGCTATGTTTTTCACTCCTCTCTGTGGGATCTGCACAGCCCTTTCCTCTGAGNTGAGATCCAGATAGGCATAGCCTCTGCAGGTAGTTCTGATTGAGTCCACTTGTCTTTGCTCTGTGCCGAGCCCAACTCTGCACTTANAAAGATTAAAAAAAAGTTTTCATATTTATTTTTATTTCCTTTAAAGCAACATTTAATGATTTCTGGAAAGAACAAAAGTACATATGAATATTCAAGGAATAAGTAGGGAATTTCTGAGTCCTATTGCTACACATATAGAGGGAGGTGTGGGCTTGAACTATAGGAACTTATTAGTGTGTAATCAGGACTGGAGTTGTGAGTCNAAAAGAGAAGATCTGAATGATAACCATCATGAGAGAGAGGGAAAAGAGAGTGAGGGATGGCAGTGTACCAAGATACTGAACATCACGTAGGGCAGGTTTTTGACCAAATGCGGTAGCCAGTTGTGAAAAGATAACCAAGGAATTTACCCTGACAGAAGTCTTAGGAAGTTATTTTGGAAACAAAGTCAGTGTGGGAGTCTGGTAGTGGTANATAAAGGTAGAGACTAGCTGGCATTGCAGCTACCTATTTTAGGTTCTGGGAGCCTACACAACCAAATATAGAGTCAACTATATACATCTTGCTTTTGTAGATACAGCCTCATTCTAATGAAGATTGTAGTGGGCTTCTGCTCAGAGGCAGAAGTCAGGGTTCTGACCTCCTCAGAGGTCAGGGTTCCATGCAGAAACTACTTGACTTTGCTTGGGATTATGTGCCAACAAATCCATCAGAAGTTGAAAGCCACCAAAACCCAACATCCAGAAAACACTGCCTTGTCCTNTCNGGGAATGATCCTTCACTCACTGGAAGCTGCAGCTTTCAGCTACTGCCCAGCATCTGGAGATAGTATCTACCTGCATCCCTAACCCAGGAAAAGATGCAAATTCAGAGTGATGTTTACAGGTTTTACACCATCACAAAGTAGAAAGTTANAAGTTGAGATATTGGAAGCCACAGAGACCATTGTAATTGTATCAGAGGTAGGCTCCCTGAATCTAAAACATTTGCTCCCTGGCCCTTTTACAGAGAAAAGTTCATGATCTTGACCTAAATCTATAGAGAAATGACACAAAGAATTTGAGATGAATGACAGACATGTGAAGAAACAAAAGAAAGAAAACATTACTAAGAGAATGAGGAACTATCTCATCTGTGGTCATGTGCTGATTTAAATGCCAAAGGGGTCATTGAGAGGAAGAGGGGTAACACTCCAGGTATACAGAATGATCTCAAAGGTGAGAGGAAGAGAGGGATGGGGTGGGAAAGGGCTGAGGTGTTAGCAAAGGGAAGTGGAGGATGGGGTAACAAGAGCATACTTCTCCAGTGCTGAATTTTATGGTNTCCACTGAGAACTGGCTGAGGGCCTTTGGAAGTCTGCTCATCTTGTGTAGAAATCTAGCACTGGGAGCTACGCTAGATGTGTTTTTCTTTTATAATAACTGCTCATATGCTGATTGCCACTAACATCTCCAGATGTTTACAAGAGGAATGGGAGTTTGTTGGGTGGATAGAGACCATACCATGTTCATCCTTCAACTCCTGTTGTTGCTACTGTGGGCAAGGCCTTTGTGAGAAAACTGGGCACATGGTAGGTCAGGCTGGGGTGAGTCTCCAGAATGTACCATTTCTAGGCCAAGGCCTTCTGAGCACCTGCGGGATGAGACAGGAATTTTAATCAGTTAGAGGATGTGCAATTCCTTGAGCAGGTTGAGAAGCTAATAACAATGTCTCTTTGGAAGTAAAGCCTCCTTGGAGGAAATGTTGGCAATAATTAGCAAGGTAGAAGTGGCTTAGAGCATAAACTGGTGATTCCCCATGAAGAGGTCTACCCAGACACATTGCACCATGAGTGCATAAGTTAATGTGCCTAGCAGTGTTCATTACAGCATTGCTTGTAATAGCAGACTTGATTTGCTTCTTGTTGGTGTTGTGGATTTTTTAGATTGAGTCTTTTTGTGTAACTTTGGCTGGCCTTGATCTTGAGGTGTTACTTCCCTGGCCTCTTTAGTATTGGAATTACAGTCTTGCATAATATACAGTATATTTTTCTTTAGACAGGGTCTCATATATCCTAGAGTGACCTCAAACACTGAGGATAATGAGGAGGAACTTCTGATTCCCCTGCCTCTACATCTAGAGTGTTGGGATTATAAGCATAAGCCACTACACCTGTTTTATGTGGTGCTGGGAATCAAACCCAACGATTTGTGCATGTTAGGCAAGTATTACACCAATTTAGATACGTCCTCATTCCTGTAATAGTGGATTTTTAAAGAAAAAGAAAAAAGAAAGAAATGCTTCTAAGTAGATGAAGGATTAAGTGGATGGTGATGTATTTGTGAGCAGAAATGCTATACAGCAATTAAAATGAATGTATCATGGCTGGGTGCATCAACAAGCGTGTATCTCAATATCTTAACCTTGGATAAAGGAAGTAAGGTTTATCCACTCTGATTGCATTTGTTAAAATGTAAGGGCATGGAATGGAGAGATAGCCCAGTAGGTTCACAAGCATGAGGACCTAAGCGTAAAGCTCTTCCATCCTCATCAACAGTTTAGTGTTGGTGCGTGTGTCTGTAATCCCAGCATTGGGGTGTGGAGAAAGTGGATTTCTAGAGCTCACTGTCCACTCAACCTAACAAAACTGAGGAGCTCCAGGTTCAGTGAGAGACTAAAAATCTGGTGGTTGAGTATAACAGGAATTGCTAAACAGTCTTATTAATAAAAAACCTGGAGCCAGATATTGGGGTGAAAGCTGAAAGATCAGAGGGATAAAACAAGCAAGCCAGAATTACTTNCCACTAGGAAATCCTTAGTCCAAGAGAGAGCTACTTCCTGTATACTCACGCCTATATACATTTCTGTGCCCTGCCATCTTACTTCCTCTCTCCACCCAGCTACATCACTTCCTCTTTCTGCTCAGCTCTATCACTTCCTGTCTGTCTGTACAGACCTCCAGACCTCTATGGTTAACTAGTGCTGGGATTAAAGGCGTGTGCCACCTGAAATGTTCCAAACACTAAAAGCAAGTCATATGTGCATAGAGTGTCTGTCTCTCCACGGCACTGTGCCAGTTTGCATGATGAATAGCTAACCTAAAGGCGTGTGCCACCACTGCTTGACCTATATGTTTAATACAGTGACTGACTTTTTCTTCTGATCCCCAGGCAAGCTTCATTTGTTAGGGCACAAATAAAATATCACCACAGTTGAGTGGTAGAGGAAGGTGCTCAACATTGACTTCTGACCTCTACACATGGACACACACCTGTGTACATACTCCCACATGTACACACACACACACACACACACACATACACAGCCACAGATCATCACACATACAAATGTAGCAACACTCAAAGTTATATATTGTTTAAAAATAAAATTATTTATTTTAGTAGTTGCCATATGAGTAGGGACTCATTGTACTTTTCTGAGTGTTAGAAGCAATTAATGAAAAGGTATAGAACAAATGAGAGACAATGGGGATATACTACCCACACCCCAAATACAACCCCCTATAGTATTGAGGCACAGCTGGCATCACCTGAGCTTAGGCACAGAAGCCAAAGGCCTGTCTCTGTGTATCTCTCACAGGCCACCTTCTAGGTTAGCTATTCATCATGCAAACTGGCACAGTGCCGTGGAGAGACAGCCACTCTATGCACATATGACCTGCTTTTAGTGTTTGGAACATTTCAGTTTTGTGAGCTAGTGTCTGGATTTGAGAAGCTGACTGTAGAGGGGTAAGATAAGACTGTTTCTAAGTGACACCCCATCTCCCATTGGCAGATGTCTGGAGCCCTAAGATANAGGATGGTTTGCTTTCTTGTCAGAGCAAGTTCTGCAGGCACAGCTGTCTTAGCAACAAGGCCAAGTCCTCTCTGCCATCTGTACTCTCCCCAGGCCAAGTGGGACTACAGAACACTGTGGTCAAGGTGACATGCCACAGCCATGCTGTAAAGGACAGAGTCAAGGGCACCTTTGATTCCACATGGTTGCTGGCTCCTTGAGGTACCTTCCATGAGGGGTACTTCCTTCTNTCAGCTTGAACGAGCAGAAACTGCCGGAGGCCTAGAGGAAGCTGAGTTGTAGAGAGCATCCTTTGTTGGGAAGTCCCTTTTCTCAGCAGCCAATTCTGGAAAAGAGCAAAGTCAGTGTGAATCTGTTTCCAGCGTGTAGAAAGAGAGACTGCGTGGCGCTGAGCATGCTGCCTTTGATGGGGGCTATTTGGATTCTGGAAGGGAGTTTGTTGTGACATCAGTCATGCAGGGAGCCCTGAGATTTTAGCTTTTACAAGATGCTTGTTATAGATAGGATGGCAAAAGTCTCTGGTTGGAAAACAGCATAGAANTAGGTTGTTGTGATAATAAANTAAATTTAAGGTNCAAAAGGAGGTGTACGATGATCTGAGTTAAATGTCTCACGTTAATAATAGAGTAGGNCTTGGGAAATATTCTCTCTTCATCCATTTGTGTGNAGCTCCTTTGAGATGTGTTTTAATAANGCCTTGACCTTGANCATGTTCTCAAGAGCCCAACTTGAGCAAGAATCCCAGACGGTTAGTTTACAGGAATCTCCCCAGCCTCTGTGGACTCTGTGGTCCCCGGGTTATAGCTGATCCTCTTGGCCAGCATNNAGCAAGAATCTGATTAAGTCTTTTAGCAAGGAACTGCCCTACCCTCTCTGTAATTTCCATCCACTGATCCTCACTCTGCTTCTTGGCTATCAATCCCAATTTTCCTTGTTGCTTTTGGAATCTAGCCAAATCTCTCTTCCCTGTGGCAAAACTCCATTACAATAGCCCTGATGCTCATTGCGCTGGTCCTCACTAAAAGGGGCCTCATCATTTTGACAATTGTCAAAGGAAGGTGTTTTTGTTTTGTTTTTGTTGTTGTTGTTGTTGTTGTTGTTGTTGTTTTATTTTTCTTCCACAGGCTTGGAGAAGTGTCTCATGCAGGGCAATACCTTTGTATTCATTTTAGGTTCAGTTCTAAAATCTGGGTTGCTAGCCTCCACATTCAGTGTTCTTTTCCTACACAGTGCTGATTTAATGCTGAAAGGAGTGTAGATCAAGACATTTAAAAATGTTTTATTTCAGTTAATAAAAGCATGCATCTTACAGCCTTTGGATGTCGTAATTTGTCGGCTACACTGCCTTGGAGAGCAGTGTTGCTCGGGGTGATAGGCTGATGCGGTATTTAACCTTGATTCTAATATGAGTGAATTACTGGTCCTTTCCTGGTACCAAGTGCTGCTGGATCTCAGCAGTNTGTGACAGTCATGTCAGCATCCAGAGCATCAGGTATGATTTCTAGGAGGATGGCTGTGTTTGAGTTACTCTTAAACTTCAGCAGTTGGTTAAAAATTTGTGAGTNGGTTTGGAGAAGTTCACTCATTTACTCTCATAAGTAAATACAAAGCAAACCAATACAAACCAATTCATTTTGAACACTTGCATCGTACCNGGCTTGATATGAGGCATCGGAGCTGTTATATGATGTGTTGCTTGCCCGAAGGGAAGTCAAGTCAAAGAAGCAGTCCTGTAATAAAGTAGATGAAAGAACAGGGCAGGCACGGAAATAGGAAGAAATACTTACAAAGGTGAAAGAAAAACCACAAAGGGGTTGAGATTAATTTCCCTGTAGGAAATTTATAAAATGGACAGTATTAGAGTTAGGTTTGAAAGTTGGAGACCGATTTATTAAGAGGAAATAAGTGCTGGCTTGTTCAGGGAGGGTAGTAAAATGTGGGGCATGATNAGGAGGGTCCAGTGAAGCCAGTAAGAAAGCAGCGAGGAACAAATGGCTAATGATGGGCCGGTGAAGATGGTGGAAACCAAATGTTCAAAGACTGAGTTTGGAAATGAAGCTTATCTGTGTGCATGCCATGGGTCCTCTCCACTAAAGTATGAGGTAGGCATATCTGAGTGGGTGCAGTGTAATCTACTAACATCATGGAGNCTANANTGTCAGAGAAGAGGATTAGAGTATCCTCTGAGCCTTTCTGTGGTTTTTCACATCTGGTCAATCTCCTAGAAATAAGGCTCAAGAGAGGAGCAGGTAGCAAATAGCACCACAGTCAGAATGAGGAACCACTTGTGCCAGTTCAATGCCGTTGGTTTTTGACCTGTGACATCCCTGTGTAAGACATCAGAATCTCTTCCTGGTATTGCCTCCTTTGACCACTGGACCCGGCATGCTCTTGGGCAATTCCTGCTTCTGACAAATCCTTTGCTTCAGGTTCAGTGGAGGGGGGTGTGAAGTTNGCTGTAGTGCAGTGTCTGCAAAAAAATCCCATCATCCCCCTCTGGTGGAAAACCCTAGCATTTCCCTTTGTGATTCCCACTCACATAGACCTGAGAGTTGGATGGTGAGAACTGTGTCCTGCCCAGTACCTCATTCAGAGCCACTGAGTAAGCTGTGTGGGAGGCAGGCAGTCTCCAGCAGCTTCTTTCTCCATACAACTTCACAAAGGGCAAGAAAGTAGGTCTCGGAGAAAGGTTGGGAGCAAAGGAGAGCGAGCTCCGGAGGAAGACGATGCATTAGTCTAATTGCTCTTCTAAAACTAATGGGGCTTTTTATCTCTGAAGAACACTTTCAAGCACTCATGTGATTTGGGAACAAAGATGCAGGTTTGGGTGGAGGGATCCTGGCTCCCCTTTCAATGCAATCCCTCATTTGATAAAACAATCTCTTCCTTCTTGTTTTGTNCCCCCTCTTTCTACAGGTCGACAGATTATGGCACCACCTATGAAAAACTAAATGACAAAGTGGGTTTGAAGACGGTCCTCAGTTACCTCTATGTCAACCCCACCAACAAAAGGAAGGTAAGAGGAGTAGTCAGGAGTTCCTGTGTTCTCCTTCTGACTAGCAGAGTGGCTTTGGCCACGAGCTGATAACAAACACAGCAGCTATCATAGCACTGTGGAGGGGGGCCTACTTTATGTGCTGGAAACCCCATAAGCAGGCTGTGATTTTAACAGAGCCTGGATAGTAATAATAATAATAATAATAATAATAATAATAATAATAATACAAATGATGGGAACAGCAACGCCTGTGAGAGTATATAGCTGTGCACAGGATTCCTCTGTGTCTGTATGATATTGAGTCCTTTGCATGTCTTTCTTTGGCTTATAGTGAACCTGTGGGGTAGAAACCATTACTGCCCCATTATAGAGGAAAAGATACAAGCTCAAAGAGATTATTTAACACTCTAGCTTGAACCGGTTCCAGCTAGACTCCGGAGCTCATTCTTTCTCTAGCTTCCTTCTTGCCTGCTTATCTATCTATCTATCTATCTATCTATCTATCTATCTATCTATCTATCTATCTATCTTCCTACTTACCTACCTACCTATCTATCTATTGGATAGCAGTTTATTCACAGGGAATCCCTTCTACCAAGGGAAGGAGGAGTGGTTCCTGGATTCTTCTACTTGAGCTCCAAGTGCTTCAGAGGTAGAGGGCAGCTCTGGCTCTGCCAGCTCCTGGTTCTCTGTTTTCCTCTTGACTGGCAGCCGGGATGAAATCATAGGAGGACAAGCTTTCACCATGGAGACATATGAGGAGACTGAGGCCTGAATTCCATGAAATGGTAGATAGCTCTAGGAGCCAAATACTGTACAATGTATTGAATTTAGAGAGATGTGATCTATCCCCAGCTGGCAAAGCTCTACCATTGAGGGATTAGGTGGATCTGAACCAAAATAATCATACGGTCATTTCAGTATCTCTAAAACTCTAATAAGTTTTCTCTCATAATTCAGTTTTCATTCTCCAGTGGCTTTGCAAAGCCTTCTTTTTCCCCAGGTAGGCTCAAGTGTGAGCTTCTGCTACGTGTGTAGACATAGGTTCTCTGATTCTAGCATGTGTCTCAGCTCTCCAATGAGCTTCCTTTTCCCATGCAGACCTTCCGATCTCTGACAATAATATGGTAGTCTTGGTTGTGGCTTAAATGATTGTTTATACTGCCTAACATATCCTAATACAGTCTCATTTCTTCTCATTACAATTTCTCTGATATCTCTGGAAGAGGAGGAAACTCAATTTCTGGCTCCTGCCTCAGCTGTTGTGGTGCAAAATCCTAAAGTTCGGGAACTGCAAGAGTTCTCAGACCTCCAGAGTCCCAAACCCTCTATTATTGTAAGGGCTGTTTAAGTGCTGTTATTGGGTTTAGCTGAGTAGTTTCTGCTTGTTTTGTCCCAAAGTATTGCCATGTCCACATTTTCCAGCTTTGTCATTTGAATTATTGAATATTAGAGCTGAAAGGGACCATAGATTTCACTTCTTCCAGTGATTATTAATTTTTTTTAAACTGCAATCCCTTTGCAAATGGGATTGAAGTTCTAGACTTCTGCTCTAGAAGCATGCCTTTGCCATAGAATGTTCATGCATGGTGAGGGGTTTGTGAGCACCCCAAATTCCATGAACCTGAGACTCAAGATGTCAACATAATATTGGATAAGAACCATTCACATAGAATGCTTTACAGACTGGAAAACTGAAGCCCTCTGAGGCCCATGTAGACAAAGGCACCAGTTGCTTTCCTCATCCCTGAGGAAATAAAGAAGCACAAGATCAAGCTAGTTAAGGACTCCAGCACAGTGGCCNCTTGGTGGCTGGTAGGGGTCGGGATGGATAGGATTCCCTTCATCACAGAGCTCTGGCCTTCTCTGTCCCGCAACATAGAAGGAGGTTACATTTTGTAAGGACTTTTGTTAGTGGTATATGAAAGGTCACATCTTTCCACACCTGTTGTGTTTCCCTTCTGTCACATGTGCTCCCTGTTGGAAACTGTCACACACTTGTCACTTTCTATCTTTACCAAGTTTCCTCTACTCTTTCATAGCATAGCTTCCAAGTTCTTAGAAGCAAGCAGGTGAAGGACAGGTCCAGGTAGCTGCTTCAGTTTGGGAGGAACATATATCTAAGTTTGAGGGTCAGGAACATAGAAATGTCACTTCCATTTGTCCTTTCTGGAGATGACATCCAGGNCGTGGGCTATCTGGAGAACTGTCTCATGTTTTATGACAGAAAACAGGGATTAGTCCTATTTCATGGACTAAGAAACATTACTAAACTATGTCAATTGTCTCCTTGGAGGCACTGCTGGGCAAACAGTTAAAGCGTAGATATGTTTTTTTCTCACTCTGGTCAGGAAAAGACAAACAAAAGGGCAGTTTCATGAGCTTTTGTTTTTGAAATGAGCAGTAGAAGTTAATGTTCATAGGAATCTTTTCTGATTCTTGAGACTTTTTT
This sequence comes from Neotoma lepida, assembly GCA_001675575.1. NCBI lineage: Eukaryota > Metazoa > Chordata > Mammalia > Rodentia > Cricetidae > Neotoma > Neotoma lepida. The sequence continues at coordinate 49,234 of LZPO01044523.1, read as the reverse complement.
ATCCTAGGAAAGATGAGATTGGGCTCTGTTTTGTTGTTAGTATTTGACTTTGATCATGTTNGGAGGCCCTGGTTGTCAGTGACACAAATACATTGCACATGGTGACTTGTCTTATCCAGAATACTCACTTTAATAGAAATCTCTCATCTTTATTTACTGAGGTGAAAGGACAAGTCGACATAAAGA